>CAUYQG010157958.1:0-36106 GCA_963574415.1 Tarsius wallacei | reverse complement strand
GCAAGGGATCGGTTCTCTTACCTCCTAGCTACAGATACCATGGAAATGAGTCATGGGGCCATTCAGGGATTCTGGGAGCCATAGAGAGGAGACAGCTCCTGGAGAAAGAGATTCTGAGAGGAGAGGGCCAGTTCTGGAAGTTCAGTTGAGAAATAGCATGTCTTTCTTTCTTTTTTTTTGAGTCAGAGCCTCACTGTCACCCAGACTGGAGTGCAGTGACCGCTCCCAGCCACCGCAGCCTCGACCTGCTGGGTTCCAGCGATCTTTCCGCCTCAGCCTTCCAAGTAGCTGGAACTACAGGCACGTGCAACCACACCTGGCTAATTTTTGATTTATTGTAGGGATGAGGTCACGCAAAGTTGCCCAGGCGGGTCTCGAACCCGAGGGCTCAGGCAATCCACTCACCTCAACCTCCCAAAGCACTGGGATTATAGGCTGAGCCACCGAGTCCAGCAAAGAAATTAAAAACTTTTAAAAAATGAAATGAAAGAGCTGATTTGAGCCAAAATGTCGGGATCTATCAAATCCAGCCATGTGGCTTTGGGTAATTTACTTAACATCTCTGTGCCTTAGTTTCTTCATCCATAAAAGGAAGCAATTCTGTCTCACATAATTGCTATGAAGAGTAAATGAAAGAGAGCACTTAGAACAGTACCTGCTACGTGGTAGTGTGCCTGGGCCCATTATAGCTGGAGACGTGACGGTATCAGGCAGTGCTAGAGTCATATAGTAAAGAAAGAATGAGTAAAATTTCTATGAACTCCCCATGATGTTCTTCCAAGTGCAGCCCAAATGTCTCACTACTGTGTTCCAGAGAGTGCTGAAAACCTTGGGCAAACATCTGGACGCACAATACCACCCTCTCCTCTGCCGCATCCCACCCCCCCTGCACAAATGACCCTCCTTGAACAGGTCCCACATCTCAAACTTGATAGCACTCTGATCCGGGTCTGGTACCTTGGCATACAGCAAGCTAGGGTGAAGGATATACACAAAAGGAAAAAACAGTTTTAAAACGATCCAGCATCTGTCAGTCATTTGGGTGCAGGTTTCGAGCACACACATGGAGGTGCTTGTGCACACAGACACACTGTAGAGGGTAATGCTTTGCCATCCACAGCCAAAACTGCCCCTAGCAGACACAACCACACCCACAAAGGCTTTTCTCGTTTGCTTTAAAAGCATAACAGGGGATTCACACCTATAATCCCAGCACTTTGGGAGGTCAAAGCAAGAGGATTGCTTGAGTCCAGGAGTTTGAGACCAGTTTGGGCAAAATCGCAATACCTTGTTTCTACAAAAAAAAAAAAAAATCAAAAAATTAGCTGGGCGCCATGGCACACGCCTGTAGTCCCAGCTACTCAGGAGCTGAGGCGTAAGGTTCACCTGAGCCCAGGAGGTCCAGCCTACAGTGAGCCATGATTGTGGCACTGCACTCCAGCCTGGGCAACAGAGGGAGACCCCAACTCACAAAAAAAAAAAAAAAAGAGTGAGAGTACCAAAGCAGCCATGAGGACTCCATGGCCAGCCCGCAGTAGAGAAGAAGACACCCTCTCCAAGTTGTCATCATAGAGACGATCTCATCCTGGAGTTGTAAGTTGAGGGCACCTTTATGTGGGTGGCTGAATGAGTGACAAGAACAACTGACATTATTAATAATAATACCCACAAAGTAGCTTACACGTATGCCTAGTGCCATGCTGTACCCTTCACCACCACCATCATGCCACCCAGAACGAAGGCACCTGCCCACTGAAGTCAGCTGGGTTGTTTATGGACTCAGCCTAAATCCTCAGTCCAGTTTATCCTTCTCCCTAGCATGCTGTTAGCCACAAATGGAGCCAATTTCGGTGTGGCCCATTCAATGTCATAAAAATAATTCCAAATGCAAGCTCTACAGATGTAACTGAATGGCACTTTCTTGGGTTCCCACAATTCATTTATTTACTTATTTATTTTAGCCGGAGTCCCATTCTGTCGCCTAGGCTGTTGTGCAGTCGTACACTCACGGCCACTGCAGCTGGGCTCAGGTGATCCTTCTGCCTCAGCCTTCCAAGTTGCTGGAACTACAAGCACGTGCCACCTCACCTGGCTAATGTTTGGATTTATTATAGAAACAAGGTCTCACCAAGTTGCCCACGCTGGTGTGAAAACCCTGGGCTCAGGCGATCCTCTTGTCTCAGCCCCCAAAGTGCTGGGATTACAGGCTTGAGCCACTGTGCCCAGTTGGGTCCCTACCATTTAAATAAGTCAGCAGAAGTGACTTGGGTGAGAGGACCACTATGGTCAGACCAGGAGCCAGAGGCTTGGCTTTTGCCCTGGCCCAGCCCCCTGTTAGCTGTCAGACCTTCAGTACATAACCTGACTCCTATAGGTCTGATGTTTCTACATGCAAAATAAAAAGTATGGACGTGGCAGTCTCTGAGATGCTTTCTAGTTCTAATATCTTATGATCTGTGATCCACAGTACCAGCATTGATTTGGCAGTCATTCCAACATCCTTTTCCAGTTCACCCTTCCCAGGCATCTAGGCAGGCCCAGAACCAACTAGACCGCAGCAGGCTGAGGGCTCTGAGAACACCTGGCAGGAGGGAGCCCAGGAGATGTGCAGCACTCGGGAGCCAGCGAGGGAAGGTGTTTCTCTTCAACAAAGGCTCCAATCAGGCACAAGGGCGCAGCTCCCAAGAATCACCTGGGAAGCTGATGTAAATATGCGTATTCCTGGATCTCACAGGGTCTGAGGCCAAGGAATCTGAATTTCAAATAATCATCTCAGATGATCCCGGTGCAAGTGGTCCACAGATGACAGGCTGAGAAAACTGGAGAGGTGATTGTTACTCTCTTAGCCTCCGGTCCTGGCCCCTTCTTTCTTCCCATCCTTGTCCTGTTGCCCACAATGGCCCTAATGACCACAGGCAGAGTTGCCAACAGCCACAGGCACAGAAAAACGGTCCAGGTGCCATGCCCATGTCCAAGAATCAAGATGTTGGGTCACAGATGGATACAGAAAGCAGCTCCACTCCTACAGATAGGTTAGAGAACATCTTCCCCAGACAGGCTCTGAGTCAATACAGAGGGAGTTCCTGAGAGCAGACGGCCCCAGGTTAATCAATAAACGTGGAGACAGAAGCTTCTGGTGTAGTCATGAGGTGAGAGAAGGAAGCTGACATGACCGTGATGTTACCTGGACGCAGGTTTTACCCAGGTCACCACTGACATTTGAAATCACCTTTCAACCCTGGGGATCTATGATGCTAAACAAACCAGCCTATGTGGGTAAGATGGGGAAAAGGAAATGTCCAGCGTATCTGTGGAAGTCTATAATAAGCACTCCCAGGGCACCTGCCCACCCTTTCACACTCTGCATCCCTCTCACTGCTGACTGACTGCTAGTTCTCGGCTTCTCCATGGACTGCAAACTCTTCAAATTCAGAAACCTTGTCTATCTTGCTAGCAGCTCTAGCCCCAGCTCCTGGCCCAGTGCCCAGAATATAATACAGACTGACCTATACTGAATCTTTGCTACATGCAGGCACTGATCTAAACACTTCATTCATATTATTCCATTTAATTCTTGTAACAGCCTGATGAGGGAGGTCCCATTGCAATGGCTATTTTGCAGATGAGAAAACTGAGGCAGAAGAAGGTTAACTGCTCAGAATCATACAGCTAGTAAGAGTCAGCGTCAGGGATAGACCCAGGCAGCCTGGCTCTCAGGATCTCTGTTTTTTGTTTATTTGTTTGTTTGTTTGAGTCAGAGTCTTACTCGGACGCCCAGGCTGGAGTGCAGTGGCACGGTCACAGCTACCGCAGCCTCGACCTTCTGGGCTCAGGCGATCCTTCTGCCTCAGTCTTCCAAGTAGCTGGAACTACAGGCATGCACCACCACGCCTGGCTAAGTTTTTGATTTATTGTAGAAACGAGGTCTCACCAAGTTGCCCAGGCTGATCTCAAACCCCTGGGATCAGGCAGTCCTCTCACCTCCACCTCCCAAAGTGCTGGTATTACAGGCGTGAGCCACTGCATGGATCTCTGCTCTTAAATACTAAGCTATGCTGGCACAGAACAGCTACTTCATAAGATATTTGTAGCATTGAAAATATCTTTGAGGTAAAGAAGATATACGGTGAGCCAACAGACACATGAAAAAGTGCTCAGCCTCACTCATCACCAGAGAAATGCAAATCAAAACCACATTGAGATACCACCTAACCCCTGTAAGAATGGCCATCATTAATAACAGTTGCTGGCAAGGATGTGGAGAAAAAGGAACGCTTCTACACTGCTGGTGGGAATGTAAACTTGTACAGTCTCTCTGGAAAACAATCTGGAGATTTCTGAAAGAACTAGAAATTAACCTTCCATATGACCCAGCAATTCCCCTATTGGGAATATACCCAGAGGAACTCAAATTATTCTATGAAAAAGATACCTGCACACGTATGTTTGTTGCAGCTCTGTTCACAATAGCAAAAACATGGAACCAACCATGTTGCCCATAGAAGCTGGACTGGATTAAAAAATGTGGTACATATACACAATGGAATATTATGCAGCCCTAAAGAAGGACAAATACATGGACTTTGTAGCAAATTGCATGGATTTGGAGTCTATCATACTCAGTGATTTATCACAGAAACAAAGAACTGAGTTCCATATGTTCTCACTCATAAGGTGACCTTGAACAATTATAATGCTATAAGAAAGCAATTGACAGTAGTGGAAAACTGTCAGGGGAGGGAGGGGTGGAACTGGCAGTTGAGGGAAACTGCTATGGGAGGGGGACAATACCTCATCAACATATGTACATGCATGATCAATGTTTGTATACCTAACCCTGAATTGTACCCCACATCTTTATAATAAATAAATAAATTAAAATAAAAAATAAAAATAAATAAATAAATAAAAGTTAACACTATCGAATTACCAAAATAGTTTACATTAAGAATGTATCTATACAACACAAACAGTTGTAAGTGCACTGAATTTGTATAATCTGGTTTATTTTTTGCACACGTGGCACTGTATACAAATAATAGAGGAACTATTTTTTTAAAAAAGAGCTATCTAGGAATGGAATGACACTTTCATTAATACTGGTTCTGTCACCTTGTGCCAGTTGCTTAAATTTTTAATCAATTTATTGAGGTAAAATTCACATAATGTAAAATCAGCCACTTAAAAGAGTATAATACAGTAACATTCAGTACATTCAAAATGTTCTGCAATCATCACCCCTATCTAGTTCCAAAAAATTTTCATCACCCCCAAGGGAGAACACGTATGCCCCCATTAAGCAGTCATTCCCCCCCTCCCTCACCCCTGTCCTGGGAAACCACCAATTTTCCTTTTGTTTTTATGGCTTTTCTTATTCTGGGTATTTCATGCAAATGGAATCATGCAATATGTGAGTTTTTGTGTATGGCTTTGTTCACACAATATATTATTTTCAAGGTTCATCCATATTGTAGCATGTGTCTTTATTTCTTTTTATGAATAAATAATATTTCACTATGTGACCATAACACATTTTATTTATCCATTCATCTGTTGACAGATATTTGGGCTGTTTCTATCTTTTGGCTATTGTGAATATGTTGCTTAACTTTTTGCCTCTATTTTCTTCATCTACAAAGTGAGGGTAATAATTCATTGCTTTTAGAGTCATTGTGAAAACTGAAGTCAATGCATATCATGGGTCTGTCTCAATAAATAGAAGCTAGTGGAATCATTTATTTTTTTGTGAAACCCAAGAAAAAGGGTTCAGTAAAATAGCTCCCCAGTTACTTTGCTGACAAAGTGACTGTTCTTTTTTTTTTTTTTTTTTTTTTTTTGAGTTGGAGTCTCACTCTGTCACCCAGACTGGAGGGCAGTGGCCGCTCCCGCCACCGCAGCCTCTACCTGCTGGGTTCCAGCGATCCTTCCGCCTCAACCTTCCAAGTAGCTGGAACTACAGGCGTGTGCTACCACACCCGACTAATTTTTTTGATTTATTGTAGAGATGAGGTCTCTCCAAGTTGCCCAGGCGGGTCTCAAACCCGCGGGCTCAGGCAGTCCACTCACCTCAGCCTCCCAAGTCGCGGGATTACAGGCTGAGCCACCGAGCCCGGCTGGTTCTTATTTTTAAAACCACCAAAAACTTGTCAGTTTCTCTCACCTGCCCTACCTTACCATCCATATTTAGGTTACACATCTCATTTTTCAAGTCTTCTTACTGTAGGGTTATTTATCCTTTTGTTATATTCTTTTATTCATCTGTGTTCCTCTTCTACTTCCAGCTTTTTTTTTTTTTTTTTTTTTTAATGTTTCTTTAAACAACAAACGCCAGGCTCAATTTTAGGTGCTGGGTTACAGTAGGAAAAAAATTAGAATCAGTCTGAGATTGCTCTCAGGCTGCTACATTACACTGGAGGAAAGTCACACTGTAAACAGACAAGCAAATGAACCATATGCCAGGTGGTGACATATGGTAGGATGTAGAACAAAACAGAGAATGGGAATAAGCGAGGGGAAAAATCAAATCAAAAGAGTCAGGATGGCTGTGAATATAACTTGAGCAGAACCCTGAATGAGGACTAAGCATCACCTTTCTCTGGGTTAGGTACTTCAAGAGGGAGGGAAGCCACTGGAGCAGTGAGTGAAGTGACATGGGCTGATTTTATTTTAGATGGCTCATCTTGGCTGGTGCTGTGGAATCATGCTATTGCCAATTGTCATTTCTGTCTCTCTCCTTGGCTCCTCTCTGATATTTTTACCTTTTGATCCCTCCCTGAAATTTCACTTTCTTGATGAAATCTTTCAGGGTCAACTTTTTTGAACTGAAACCACCCCCTTTCTTCTTACCCAACCCCTTAATTCCTTAAGGGAGAAGGAAAACACTACACAAAGCAAGCTTTCACCTTGTGAATTTTTACCCTCTCAACAGTCTCAGGTGACAAGGACCTGTGGCTGGAGGCCATTGCTTTCTTCCTGGTTCAAGGTGAAAACTTTTGCTTAGCTTTGTCTTCAGTCGAGTTTAAGGTGGGGAATTAGGGAGAATCCCAAAGTCTTTCCTAGAGCAAGCCTGCTTTTATGTCCTTGCCAATGTTCATTTTTCTGACTGAATTTATAAATAGGGAAGGTTACTTTTGATAACAGAAGCAAAAGCTCAACAATTCTCCTAGAGATTTGGATTTGGGAATACTGTACCTTCTATAAGGGGGGACCCAAAAAGCCGAGAATTATCTTTTGGAGGGTTGGCCCCTTATAGTGCAGGCTTCCCCCCCAGGTATGTGTTCTAGGAATCCACTGGCATCAGTGTACCAGTTAGCGTTGTTGTGAAAAGCTGCCTTCAGCTTCAGTGAATTTTTTTTGAGATTCATTCAACGTTTGTTCATTTCATGGTGGGTGATTTATGAGCGTTTCTGTCCACACCACACTGAGTGTTCAGCAGTTTTTGACCAAAAAAAAGCACAACTCCCATGTTCCACCCTCCCTATTTGCCCAATCTTGTCCCAAGTGACTTTTTGTTTGTTTGTTTCCCTGGATGAAAAAAGTCCTCAAAAGGAAACGTTTTTTGCTAATGTGGAAGAGGTGAAATAACAACAACAACAAAAACTCTAAAAAAGCACTAAAAGGCATCAAAATTGACCAGTTCAAAAACTCTTTTGAGCAGTGGAAAAAGCATCTTGATAGGCGTTTTGTATCAAACAGAAAGTACCTTGAAGGTGATTGAAGTTTAATTATGTAAGAATAAATATATAATTTTTTATAAATAAATTTCATTTTTTTGGGGGGTCCCCCTTGTATTTCTCCTTCCCCAAGCTCCCTCTCTTTAATCTCAAGGACATTTCATCCACACTCAAAGTAATGTAAAATGGAGGAAAAAAAGCACTGAACTGGGAACCAGAAGGTCTGAGTCTTGTCTGGTCTCACATTAACTAGCCATGGATTTGCTAGTGGAGTGGTGCTGTATTCTGGGTGAGGGCCCTCTACTGGTTCCCAGATGGCTCCCTTCTTGTTGTATTCTCACATGGAGGAGAGAGCTCTGGCCTCCTACAACTCCTTATAAGGGCACTAGTCTCATGATGAGGGATCCACCCTCATGACCTCATCTAAACCTAATTGTTACTCAAGGTGCAGTTTCCAGATACCATCGCATTTGGGATTAGGATTTCTTTTTTTTTTGAGTTGGAGACTCACTCTGTCACCCAGACTGGAGGGCAGTGGCAGCTCCCGGCCACTGCAGCCTCAACCTGCTGGGCTCCGGTGATCCCTCCGCCTCAGCCTTCCAAGTAGCTGGAACTACAGGCGTGTGCTACCACGCCCTGCTAATTTTTGATTTATTGTAGAGATGAGGTCTCGCCAAGTTGCCCAGGTGCGTCTCGAACCCATGGGCTCAGGCAATCCATTCACCTCAGCCTCCCAAAGCGTGGGATTACAGGCTGAGCTACCAAGCCCGGCTGGGATTAGGATTTCAACATTTGAACTCTGGGGGGACACAAACACACTTTATAGCAGTGATCTACTTCGGCCTGTCTCTGGGCCTATGCACTGGCCGCTCCCCTTTGCCTGGTACACCTTCCCCCCTACATCCAAATGTTTCTTTTCCTACCTCCTTGGGTCCTTCCTCAACTATCCACTTGTTTCCTCCTAGTGAGGCCTTCCTGACCTCCCCATTGAAAATGACCTCACAAGGCCCTCACTGTCCTCTTTTTCTATTTTATATCACAGCACTCATCATCTTCTCTCAGAAGTTCAAGTTACCCCAGGAGTAGACCTTGTGCCAGGAATTCAAATGTGAGTGGTTTATTGGGGAGATGCCTCATAGTTATCCTACCCAAGTGAAGAAGTAGCTGGGTTATTTCCTTGCCACTTCCATCAGCCATAGGTTGTGGGCTGTTGGGGAGTGGAATGTTAATTTTCTGGCACTTCTCTTTAAGGTGGGAAAATAAACCTATGACTTTGGAAAAAGACCTAAAGCAAAGAGATGCAGATGCTGGCCCTGGAATAGCAGGTAGCACACCAGAATGCTGAGGTCCAGGGATATGAGTGGACACTGACAATATATGCTATATCATCTGACATCCTATAGAGCTTATTATTTATATTACATATATATGCCCCCTTCTAGAATGTAAGCTTTACAAAGACAAGTATTTTTCCCTGTTTAGTTCACTGCTGAACTTAGAACAGTATACGGCAACCTGTCACATGTTGGTGTTTAATAAATATTTGCTGAATGAGTGAATGATCTAAATCAGAGATTTTAAGCTGTGAGTTGTGACCCATTCAACAGGTCATAAAATTAATTTAATGACTCCTGACCAGCCGGGCTTGGTGGCTCAGCCTGTAATCCCGCGCCTTGGGAGGCTGAGGTGAGCAGATTGCCTGAGCCCGCGGGTTCAGGCGAGACCTCATCTCTACAATAAATCAAAAATCAGCCAAGCGTGGTAGCGCGAGCCTGTAGTTCCAGCTACTTGGAAGGCTGAGGCGGAAGGATCGCCGGAGCCCAGCAGGTCGAGGCTGCGGTGACCGGCAGCTGCCACTGCACTCCAGTCTGGGCGACAGAGTGAGACTCCAACTCAAAAAACAACAACAACAACAACAAAAAAGACTCCTGACCAGCATTAAAAAGAAAGAAAAAATATGTAAGCAATATTTCACTGCATCTATCTAACAGGCATATTATAATTGTTAAATTAAATTTAAAAATACAAATTATATTTATTTTGAGTCCTAAAGTAAAATGTATTTTTCACTTTAGGCTGTGATACTTGAACATCATTGATCAATTTGCTCATTTTAGATACTTGGAGGTCGAGGTTCAGAGAAGAGAAGACTGTTCCCAGATCCCAAAACTGGGCTCAGGTAAAGCAGTCCCCATGACATCATAGCTCCTCTGGGAGTCTAGCAACTGTCAGACATCAGCATAAACTGTGGAACCCAGGCCTCCAGCCAGGTCTTTCTTTGAGCCAAAGGAAACCAGCTCCTTTGTGTAAGTCTGAAAAGCCAAGCTGCAAGCCATGAGAACCTGGTATTCTGTGAATGACTGAGAGACTGGACTGGCTACCAAATGGCTTCAGAAATAGCATCTATTTGCCAGCGTGACCACATTCTGTTCACCAGGGTCAATCTTGCTTTGCCATCTGCATCTCAGCATGAAAACACAGTCTCCCCAGGGCTTGCCTGGTCTGCACTGCTCTTAACACAGCCATTAAAAAAAAGAAATTGACATGAGGGGGACCTATTAAAGGGTGTTTTTTGAAGCATTATCTTTATTATTGTTTAATTCCATTTTTTTTCAGGTTGAAAGTAAGAACTGGCTCAGAACCTACCTTCTTCCTTGTCATTCCCTCTCTTCTTCTCTTATACTTCTTACATGGTGGTGATGGTGGGGGGTGGTATAGGGTGTTTTCTTGGCTTCAGGGCTATGCTTCTGCATGAACAATGTTTCTAATTATTGATTTCTACAGGTGTCATGCAGGCTTGCTCTGTAAACCTGAAGTCCTTTGTTGAAGCCAAAAAAAGAGTTGCTGGTAATGACAATAAAAGTCTCTGTGGTACACCAGTGCTCTGTTCACCGCCGTCTTTCTTTAACCTCAGATCACAAGGAGATATTTGGGGATTCTGTGAAACACATTCTCATCCAGGACCAGAGGCTCAGTGGAGCTTTATTCAATGGCATCTGAAGGTGGGGTGCAGCAGGGTCTGACTGAGGCAAAAGATACCTTGGAAACCCAGTTCATAGGGATCAGAGGTGTCAGGATGGCCATTTGGGAAGTGAAAATTCACTCCTCAAATGATGTTTTCTTTCAGGTATTACAATCTTCGATGTTCATGAATATGGAGAGGAGGAAGGTGGGAAAGTAGGATGAGTAGAGGGGAGAGAAGAGAGGAGAAGGAAAGGAGGAAAAGTAGAGGAATGCATGTATTTATTTTTCTTACTTAGCTGCTGCCTACTGCCCTTGCTTCTTCTGGTTGGCCTTTTTTAGGCCAGGAATGCAGCTCTACATTGCCATATACAAGAGCTCTTATTCTCACCTATTTTTACTGCAGCCCTTCATTCCCAGGGTTTCCCTGCCTGCACTCCCCTCCCCGCTTCCCCGTATCCCTGGGGTGGTGGGCGGTGGGAAGAGGAGATGGGGGAGTAAAAATGCTTTCCAAAGGCGCTGAAACCTTCTAGCTCACACGTTGAATAAATTACCAGAATCACTGGAGACTTAGTCAGAAGCTGTAAAAGATGGGACGAAAGCTAGGCAATTATCCTTTCAGCCAAATTTAAAAAATTTTAATGGGAAGGTAGCTTCTCTCTGGCTAACATATGGCACACTGGAGAAACTGCTTCCATAAAGAGAAAGAAAAACCGCCAGCAGACCGAGAAGAGTCAAGCCACTGCTGGGATACTTGGCAGACTGGGTGTTTCATCAGTTTCTGCCAAAGAAACCGTAGCCAGCAGCTCCTCTGGGCCCTTCTCAGGCCCTCTCCTATCCCTGGGGGGCTCCTTTGTTGGCTGAAATCATGAAAGTAACTCTTACTCCATATAGCAGGAACATAGTGAGTTTAGGTTAATTTCTATCTCAGCATTTCCAGTTAAAGCATTTCTACCTCAGCATTTCCATTTAACCCATTGATCTAGGTTAAATGGAAGAGTGACTTCCCCCTTGGCCTCTTTACCTTATCTCCTGCCACCTGGGCAGATCAGGTGATTCACAGAAATCCTGTGTGCCAGGGCTTCTTGCATGGGAGGATATGGTGCCAAGACAAGAACACTATACTACACTCCACTCAGACTGAAAGGCAGACAACATTGCTCATTGTTGAGGCGATAAGGCAGACTCTTGCACCGTTTGTGGAGATTCATGGGACCCTTCTCCAACTGTATTTAGGATTAAATGATTTGTTTTCTTGTATTTGTACAACTTGCCTTTTATCATGCATCATTTAAGTAGCTTAATGCCTCGAGGCTAAGTAAAAAATATTTCTCTCTTTGAGTCAGTTTGGATTATTCTCTTCCTGAATTCAAAAGTCCACAGGGCCTTGATTATTGTGGGATTTTTATACCCCTGCTGTGAGGTGGGGCTAGTCTCAAAATTATCCTGGTGTTTATCTTTCTCATGAACACAGTTCTTAAAAGGAGAGTATAACTATCTTTGTCAACTATGCCAGTCTTCCAGGAAATAATATTTTTCATAATGTTAAATTTCTACGTTTGATCTTAGTCAAAAGGCTGAGAAGTGTTCATACTGTTGCATTTCTCACATAGTTCAGGTTTCAATGTCTGATACAATATAATCTAGCACTGTTTGTCCCTGTCTCAGTCTGTACAGGGTGCTATAACAAAATACTTTGGACTGGGTAAATTATACATAATAGAAAATTATTGCTCACAATTCTGGAGACTGGGCAGTCCAATATCAAGTGTCTGTAAATTCAGTATCTGGTAAGTGTTCCTTATGGATGGTGTCATGCTGTTGTGTCCTCTTGTGATGGAAGGGGCAAAGGAGCTCCCTTAAGCCTCCTTTATAAGGATACTAATCTCCATTACAAGAGCGGACCCCTTATTACTTAGTCACCTCCCAAAGGCTCTGACACTTAATACTGTCACATTAAGTATTAGGTCCCAACATATGAATTTTGAGAAGGGGACACCAACATTCAGACCACAGGAGTCCCTATGGGACTCATGTTACCACCTGTCAGCAATCTACTTATGCTGATCTGTTACTTCCTTCTTAAGTGGTTCCTGCCCTCTCCAGTTCACCCCAGCCTCTCCTTATTATTTTTTTTACCTTAAAGCCACATGTCAGTTGCTTTATTATTATACCTGAAGTATTATTTTTCTTAGACTAGAAACATATTTTTCTGTGCCCAGATCACTATTAAAAGTGGAAAAAACAAAACAGTTAAACTGATAGAGCTCCATGTTTCAGGGGGAGCACAAGAAGAGATTCTAATCGTCAAAGAGAAGAGTAGGTTTTTATACTTGAACTTGTTTCACCTTATTCATGCTGCCTCTGGCTGCTGTGTGCACTTGTGATCACAATCCCTAGTATATCCTGTTTCTAACACTCTCTTCACGCATTTTGAAAGGCCAGCTTGCATGCTAAAGCTCATCCTTTCTCTCATGTCCAGTCCTCTACGTCATTTCTTTTATAATACCACAAAGACACAAATATTAGATGATTCAAGAAAATAAGAGACCAACTGATCAAAGAATTAGAATTTGTTCTGATCATCAGCAAAGTGCAAACAGTCAGTAAGAAATAATAAGAGATGTGTGTTTTTTCCTTATTGCTGACTGGTTAGAGCATCAAGGACATATTTTTACTTTTTATCACCCATAAATATAATTTGTACTTGGTCTTGTTTTTCTTCAAGATTCAGGTGTAAGATTTCTACAAATGTACCCAAGATGGTGGTGACTCTGAATAGCTTTCATTTCTACTAAAGTTTCTCATGAGAGATTTTAGGAAAGTGCTTTGAGGCCACCATATATCAAATTCAGAAACTAGCTTTTTTCTTATCAATAAGAAGCCAAGAGAAGATGAGAGACTGAAACGCAGATATAATGAAACTGAAGAAGGGTAGAACTTTCGCTAAATTTTTCCTCAATATTTACAAGGGCCCCAAGAGAATTTTATAAATCCCTAAGGTACTACAGACTATCCTCTGAAGTGAATCCGGGGGGGAGGCATATAATATCTTTTTATCACTCACCCCAGTAAACAGCACCTGCATAAGAAAAACATGTCAAAATTAGGCACACCTTCTCTATGTCAGAAAAGTGTGGCTCATCCAGAATGAGCCATGGAAAAAAAATACAGTTTTTAAGAGACATAAGCTGTAAGAAAATGAATTGTGGAGGTGGGGGATTAGGAAAAGAGGGAACTTTTAGAACCTTGAGAAAGGAATTAATTTGTTCAGTAAATAAAATAAGACTTATGGTACAAAAATTGTATTAGAATCAGCATGTGAGGAAAACAGGAGACAGGGAAAGATTAAAAGGTAGGTAGCTAAGAGGGATTGCTTTCTAGATTTTAGGGAGAGAAAGAAATTACACACACACACAATTATTTAACATTTGTCATATTTGCTTTATCTCTGTGTATATACCTTATATTTATATACATGCATATACATCTACTCTGATATGTGCGTGTGTGTGTATGTGTGCATGTGTGTGTGTATGAATTTAGAGTCTATAATACTCAGTGATCTATCACAGAAACAAAGAACCGAGTACCACGTTCTTACTCATAAGTACATTAGCATGCAACATCTGGGAACATGGACATTCTCCTATATAACCAAAACAGCATAAGGACAGTCAAGAAATTTAACATTGAAAAAAAATTCTCAGCAAAAGAAACAAGGCAGGAGGTTTGTTTCTTCCAGACTTTAAACTTTACTACAAAGCTACAATAATCAAGACAGCCTGGTATTGGTACAAGAACAGACATATGGACCAAAGGAACAGGATAGATATTCCGGAAGCAAAACTTCAATTCCTCAACAAACTCATCTTGGAAAAAGCCTCCACCAACAACCACTGGGGAGAGGACAACTCATTTGGTAAATGGTGCTGGGAAAACTGGCTGACCGTGTGCAGAAGAATGAAACAAGACCCCTACCTATCATCATACACAAATATGGCAAATGTTAAATGTCAACTCTAAATGGATCACAGACCTAGATGTAAAACCTCAAACACTAAGAATCTTAGCAAACACAGAAGACGTCCTTACAAAAATCAGAGAAGGCAACCAATTCCTGATTAAAACTCCAGATGTCCATGCCTTAAGAGATAAGATAGACAAGTGGGACCTCATTAAACTGACAAACTTCTGCAAAGCCAAAGAAACCACCAAGAAGGCAGGAAGACAACCCACAGAATGGGAAAGAATATTTGCCAACTCTATATCTGACAAAGGCCTAACACCCAGGATCTACAAGGATCTCAAACGTGCCAAAAGAAAAAAAACAAACAGCCCATTAAAAAGTGGGCAAAAGACGTGAATAGACACTTCTCAAAAGAAGATATACGGGGAGCCAACAGACACATGGAAAAGTGCTTAGTTTCACTGATCATCAGAGAAATGCAAATCAAAACCACATTGAGATACCACCTAACCTCAGTAAGAATGGCCATCATTAATAAAACAAACAACAACAGATGCTGGCGAGGATGCAGAGAAAAGGGAACACTTCTACACTGCTGCTGGGAATGCAAACTAGTTCAACATCAATGGAAAACAGTGTGGAGATTTCTAAAAGAACTAGAAATTGACTTTCCATATGACCCAGCAATTCCCCTACTAGGAATATACCCAGAGGAACTCAAATCATTCTACCAAAAAGATAGCTGCACACGCATGTTTATTGCAGCACTATTCACAATAGCAAAAACATGGAACCAACTGTGCTGCCCATCAAAACCAGACTGAATAAAAAAAGTGGTACATATACACAGTGGAATATTACACAACTATAAAGAAGGACAAACCTATGGACTTCACAGCAACTCGTATGGATTTAGAAATTATAATACTCAGTGATCTATCATGGAAACAAAGAGCAGAGTACCATATGCTCTCACTCATTAGTGGTGAGCCCTGAACATTTATCATAATACTGTAAGAAAGGGATTGGCAGCATGAGGGTACTGCCTGGCGGGGGGGGGGTGTGAGGGGGGGACAGCGGTGAAAACATCAGTAAGGTTACCTGATCTCAAACCAGGCACAGTGGGGACCAAAGGAAGACCCAAACTTTACCTGTACGATGACCACTTGTATACCTAATCCTGAATTGTACACCACATCTTAAAAAATTTTTTAAAAAAAGAAATTTAACATTGAGATAATATTTAATACACAGTCCATACCCAAGTTTCCAAAATCGTTCCCAAAAGTCTTTTATAGCTATGCATATGTTTGTTTCTCTTAGACCAGGACTAATTTTAAAATGTTTTGCATTTGAATGTCATATCTCCTTAATCTTTATTCTAGAACAATCACCAAGCTTTCTATAACACGTGTATTTTGAATGAATCTATACCAGTGATCTAGCATCTTTCTTTATGTTTTAACATGTGAGTGTCTGTTTTGCTTGTATTAATCGGTACATCTTATTGTTTAAGAGCACAAGAAAGGGTTGACTTCAATTTACATCCCAAGTCCATTTATTAGTTTTGGGCTCTTAGACAAGTTACTTAAATTCTCTGCCTCAGTCACATCCAGAGAATGAGTATGTTGCACTAATGTTCAGAATAACACCAAGCACACACAAACAGCGACTGTTGCTTGTTTTGTTATGATAGGAGAATACACTTCATTCAGTCTTGGAGTAAGTGGAGAGTTTTGTATGATTCTTAGTACTCCAGCTGCAAATGATGTGAAACAATTTATTCTCAATTTAGGATAATAATTATTACAGTGCATATTCTGACTTCTTATCAAAATAAAATGATGTTGTCTTTAATTATTGTATATACTGGTGCAGACTTAAGTTGTGCCAACATTATATGGCTAATTACAACACGACTAATAGTTTACGTAGAGGTTAATTATGTGAACTTGGGATTAAAAAAAATCTTGATTTGCTACCCAGCTTGGCCACTTAAAAGTTGTTTGAGCAAACCACTTATTTCTCTGAGCTCTCATTTCCTTAACTGTTCAATGGGGATAATAATAACTACCTCAGAGATATGTTTATAAAACTCCACGTTCCTTTCCTGGGCATCCAGCAAGCCCTTTAAAATCTTTCCTAGAACAAACAAAAACTCACTCATTAACTTACCTTTAGTAGATGTTACCAACATTAAATAAAATTTCTAAACATTATAAACATCAGTGATTTTATTCATGATAGCTCTAGCACACTTTTACTTAAATTAGACCATTCTCTTTGTTCTGCATTTCCAAAAGCTCTGGACCCTCTTTGGATGATACATAAACCTTTACTTCAGAGGGTAAAAGTATTTGAAGATTTACATTAACTTGGGGAAGTTGTTTTGTTTTATTTTATCACTATTAATTAAAAGTTGGCAAGTAGTTTGAGGAGAGGCAACACAGCATGGTGGAGAGGATATGTGCTCTCTAGGTATGTGGCATTGGGTAAAGAGCACATTTTTGCACTTTAATTTCCCCTTCTGTGAGAAAGCATATAATGCAGGGTCTAAAACTGACTTCACAATCAATGCTCCCTCTCTCTCTTCCTTTCTTCATTCTCTCCTTTCTTTCCCTCCCTTCTTTCTCTCCCTTCCTCCCTCCCTCCCTTCCTGTCTCCCTTCCTTCCTCCCTTCCTTTTCTGTTTTTTTTTTTCCTTTTATCTTTCACATCTTCCCCCATTTTCCTCCTTCCTCTCATTCTTCCCTTTTGAATACATGAACCAATGCTGGGTTTGTAAGTTAAGACTGGGTCCAGACAAATATATTTTAGAGACTTTTAAAGTAAGATATTATCTACTCCTCCTAATCACTCAGGAAATACTACATCCATGTCCTACACATATATCTAAACCTGTCAAGGACTTTATAGGCACCTATGCAAAAGAAGTATTAGATGTGTCTTTCTATATAGCAATGTCAGGATCTGCAGAAAAGTCTCCTTTATCAGTTAACCAGAGATTGGCATTCTTTTATTGGAAAATACTTCCTGGTGTTCCACAGTGAGACAAAAGTTACACAGTGTCAACCCTTTTGGGAATAGGAAAACAATAACATAAAGATTGCTGCTTTTAACAGAAAACAGGCATATGAAGCCTGAGTGGTTAAGAGACCAGGCACAGGGGAAGAGCTGAAGTTGCCAGCCTTCTCCCAACCCATCACCAATATCAACAACAAAGGCCAAAGCCACACTGCTACTGTTGTGATTTTGTTAAGAGCCACCTTGTCAGATATGTTTGAAAAAGGAAGTGTATATTTTGCAATTTTTTTTATGCAGAGAGGTTAAAGTGACTTTTTGAAACTTTTAGGTCTTAACTTTTTATACTTTTAACATTACTGAGAACGCCAAAGAACTTTGATTTATGTGTGTATAATATTTACCATATTAGAAAACAAAATGGAAAATATTTTTAAACATTTAAGTATTAATTCACCTAAAATAACAATAGAAATGTATACATGTTAAAGTAAATAATGCATTTTTATAAAACAAAACCATTACATAGGAAGTGTGCTGTTTTGCATTTTTTGTAGTTTTTTTTCAAGTATCACTTCATAGAAAGCAGCTAAGTTTTCATCTATGTTTCTATGCTTATTCTGTTGTATGTTGCTTTGATGGAGGTATATCAAGAAAAGCTAGCCTTATACAAATACATAATTGGAAAGGTATTTTAACAATTTTAATATTATAAGTATCTTAAGAATGTATTCAGATAATTATAGATATTCTCCTTTGATACTTCACTGAAACCTACCAGGTAGTAGTTTCTCCCAAGTTAGCTTAATGTGGCATCTAAAACCATATCAGTGAAGCCTTGGGAGTCTGCGGCATCAAAATTCACTGTTTTACACTGTGTTTTGAGTGGATCTTCTATGCATGCATAATGGTGTAATTGATATATGGATCATTTAAAAATATTGGTTCACTGAGCTATCAAGCTTTTCTAAGTAGTGATACATTTCATTATACATACAAAAAACCATTTTTGTAGGTATTATCACGTCTTCAAGTATTGGGGAACTGTCAAGCTCACAGTGATGAATTTTCATGGTTTTGATTTTTCCCTGGAAAGCTAAAATTTTATCATTGGTCACAAATACCATTAGTTTTTGTTGACCTGGCAGCCTTACTTTATTTATTTCTAAGATAATGTCTGTCAAATACTTGAGTTTGAAGAGCCCAAGTTTGTCATTTTTTCTTTCAACAAAAATGATGTTTTCTAAGAAAAAAATAAATGCAGCTGGTTTAGTTTGTCAGCCAAATAATCACATGAGTGTTTTTCTACTCCCAACTTTGAGATTTCATAAAGTTAATACATTTCACTGTTTCATTAGGACATTCTGAAGTGAACTGGCTTTCCCTGCTTCCTTTTCACCTGTGAATTTGTGTCTGTGTATGACATAGTGACTTCTGTCAGTGCTTTGATTTATACTAATATGCCAGCACTTTTACCCACTACAGCTTTTGTACATCAGTGTAAATGTCAACACAGTGACAAAAGCAAATAAAGTGTTACCATTATAAAAATCCATTTGGCCTTGTAGATTCAGCTCTGAAAGGATCTCAGGGACCCCCAGAGATTCATAGATAACTCATAGAGAGTTTCTGCTGGGATTCAGGGAAAATATTAAACTACCTGAAATCCCATCTTGAGGAGCTAAAATTCAGGTGCAGAAGACTGGCACACACAACTAAGTAAAACCCACACTACACACTGGGTACTATGGTTGCTGAGGAGGGAGTAATGTTTTGTCTTTAGGGACTGGGGAAGGCTTCTTGGAAATGGTCATTTGTGTTGAACCTTGCAAACCACAGATGATTACCACGTTCCAAGCAGAGTCACTAGCCCATACACATATGACTATCTGAATCTCTCAGGAATGGCAGGGAGCCTGGATTGGTTGGACTATAGGATACTTCAGAGTAGGTGGTCTCATAAAACGAAAAGTAGGCGAACAGCTGGTTTTGGGTGTCCCTGAAAACTTTGTAATACAGTACATCACTTGCTTTATGTTATATTGAGCAGATACATTAATTTAGCCTGGAACTAAATTAATACTTCACAAAGTGTGTCCCCTGACCCAGTTGAGTTAGTAATGCCTGGGAACTTGTTAGAAATACAAATGGTCAGGCCCCTCCCCAACCTACTGAATCAGAAACTTTGGAGGTGATGTCCAGTAATTGGGGTCTTAACATATCCTTCTTGTTAAGAGTCTGATGCCTGCTAAAGTTTGAGAACCACTGGCTTAGAGTGTGTTTCTTTAAAGAGTGGTCCTACCTATATCTGGATCACCTTTGCAGGGGCAGGGGGCGGGGGTGGTTGCTGATTGCAGACCTGAATATTCCTGGACAGAGCACAGAATCAGAACCTTTGAAAAGGAGCCTGAGAATCTGAATGTTTACAAGCTGGCCATGTGACTCTGACTGAACTATAAGCATCACTACGCTAGCAGAGATTAGACTGAAGGAACGCATTCTAGTTTTTGAACAAATATTGTATTTTGGAGCAAGAAATGTAAACCTAATTTCTATTGCAAGTAACTACGTATTTGCATTTTTTACAAGATCATAAGTGAACTATGAATTCTCTATGATTCATAGTTCATAGACCAAAACTTTTCAGAAGTTTTCTGGTATGTTCACGATCTTTACAACTTGAGAAATGAGAGTGAAGAAGGTGACTGAATGAATAAGTAATTGCAAAGTACGATGAGACCTTCTGCGAGGAAAGACTATCAGATGAAGACGCACATTATAGTTATCTAAGGGAAGTTTTATTTCCTGGTAGTTTCTAAGAGCATCTGGATACTTACTAGTTTTGCTTTTCTTCAAACTATGCATATGTTAAGAGATACATACAGTTTAATTCCCTTGAGTAGTAACTCTAATCACATGTGTTATTTTTTTCAGTCTCTAAAGTACATTTAAGTTGTATCTTGTTTAGCTGGATAGTAATTTGCCAAGCACTTCAAAATGACAGAGGATACCACATAGACCTTTAGAAGGTAAGGATGCATACATTGAGGGATTTAGTTAGGTGCAGGAGCCTAGAAAGTCAACACTAACATGGGTATTTGACCAGTAAATACTCTTAGAGGCATCGTGTGTAACTGGGCATTAATGGGACAAGAAGGGGTAGTGGATAGAACAAGGAGGAGAGTGGAGTTCAAGGAGGTGATATTTGAGTCTTGCAGATTTTTCTTAACTTTTTTTCCTCAAAAGAAAAATAAAAGCCTTTTAACGTGCTTTTTAATAAAACCTTATTAACAAACTAGTAATAGAAAATGTTAGTTATTCTGCACTAATTGGCTACTGATTTTAGTCTGAAAGTGGCTGGAGTTTGGTCTCTGTGTTTTATAAAGTGCTTTGAGATAAATGTTTCTCTAAAATCAGAAAAAAGACAGTACTACCTATTCAATTCCCTAGTCTTTCTCTCTGCTGTATTTGCCAGAGATCATCTAAATAAGAAAGGGTTTGTGATTTGGTACACTTAAGAGAAGTTCAGTCTTTTCTTGGAGGAAAGTTTCACATAAGCAGAATAAAATCTTTAAAAAAGTCCAAAAAATTACACTTAGCTTAGACTTTTCATTTATAGGCCTCCTGCAATGTAGAGAACAAGGATTGTGGGGGTAGGATGGATGAAGAGGGCCTTCAGATTCGATCTCGAGGGATCTCAATCAGATGTCTCTGCTTTTCAGAGATTCTCTCTCATCCCCTTTGTGCTGGGAATTGGTTTCTGGGGTGCCTTTCAGAAAATGAAAGTACCACACCCAGTGCCTTAATTGAGTCACAGATGTCACAGGCACCTGCAGAATGTCAGAGTTGACCTTGAGTAGGGGAGATGCTACCTAAACTTATGAAGCTGGTTGAAGAGCAGAGCTAGATCAGGAAGCATAGTGCTTGGCCTTAACCTAGAAGAAAAGTCTGCCTATGAGAGCTGAGAGACATGCCTTCTTAAGAAATCATTTGGTGCAACACATATGTTTGTTGCAGCTCTATTCACAATAGCAAAAACGTGGAACCAACCATGTTGCTCATCGAAGCTGGACTGGATAAAAAAATGTAGTACATGTACACAATGGAATATTATGCGGCCATAAAGAAGGACAAACATATGGACTTTGCAGCAACTTGGATGGATTTAGAGTCGATCATACTCAGTGATCTATCACAGAAACAAAGAACAGAGTACTATATGTTCTCACTCATAAGCGGACCTTGAACAATTATAATACTATAAGAAAGCGATTGGCAGTAGCGTGAAACTGTCAGGGGAGGGGGGTGGTTTTGGCAGTTGAGGGAAACTGCTAGGGGAGGGAGGGGCATACCTCATCAACAAGGGTACCTGCGTAAGCAACGTTTGTATACCTAACCCTGAATTGTACCCCACATCTTTATAATAAAAAAAATCATTTGGGAAGACTTGCCTGTGTGTTAATCAAGACTCCAGGTCTCCTCTGTTTCAAAACCGTTCATGTTGGTAAGGTTAGCCATTTCCCAAGTGGGAAAAAATGCTGTTTCTACCAATAGGCTATTGCAAACTCTCTGATGTACACTATCCGTCTGGAAGGAGCGGTTTCTTAAGCATGCGCCTGATGTTGCTTTCTTGCCAAAGCCTGCAGTGCTCAAATGAGTATCTCCTTAGCAATTCATACCATTATGAATACCTCCTTTCAAGCTAAAGTTTATTGTGACCCTTCCATATGCAAAACCACTGTGTGAGCTAGACCCAGTGGAAGGCTCCAAGAGTCAGTAGCTCTGGCCCCATTCCTTGGGAATTTCTGATTTATAGGAATAGGACAAATTGTGTGTAAATAATTTTACAAAGAAGATTCTGACAGGTGCTATAATAAAGGTGGAGAAACAACATCTCACAAAAGACATAAATAAACCCAGGAGGTATGCACAGGCACTCACAAACATATATACTAAGTGGAGTGTACATTTCTAAAGTAGGTCCTGTTAATTTTAGTCATATATCTTCAATACTTTTTATCACAGTTTGATGGAGAGTGAGACACATTCTTCTAGTGAATACCTGCTTTATTTGGAGCATATTAAAGCGTATTCAGGAGATTTATTTATTATTCGAGGACACCAGAGAAGTGCCACTTAAAACTCTGGAAAAATTTTATCACATGCTATTATGTTCTTCAGATCCAAACACTTCTTGTCAACACAGATGAGATAAATGCAGAAAGTAAGTGGGATTAATGAATGTGAAACATTCAGTGAAACATGAATGAACATAAAGTGGAATCTAATGAGGTCAGACTAAAGGTGGGGCCAAGGCGAATGGGGAAATTATTTGGGGCAGTTTTTCAGATACCATGGTGTGTGCCAGGGGAAATTCTCTGAGACATTCTCAATAGCAGCAGCAGCACGAGTACTCACTAAAGGCTTCCCATTATCCCATTATAGTGTATTGCGCTGGAAACAGGGAGGACAACCAGACACAAATGACACCTCCTGTCTAAAACCTCCCAGTATATTGGGGAAATGGACCACAATGTACCAAAGTACAGATGAATGGTGTAGATGAGAAAAGTCCCAGGAGCCTAAAGGTAGGAGAGCCTCTTAAGAGCAGGGACGGATGGGGAATGCAGTGGCTGGGAGGAGGTTACTAGAAAAGAAGGTGGAATGGGAGCTGATTCCAGGTAGGAATGAGACAGGAAGAGAGGCGGTCAGCAATCCAGGCAGAGAAATACAAGTATTTTTCTCTATACATCCACAACCATACCATATTTTGCATCCATTTTCAGGGGATATTATCAACCCTTTATAACGACAGACCAAGGTTGGTATGCCCTACTCTAGCGCCTATGAAATTTCAGTGTTGTATGCTTGTTGAGCAAAATAGGATTCCACTGAGTAGTCAGGAGAAAAACCCTCCCGCCAGCCAAATCACTTAATTATGAGAACTAATTACTCAAACATAATGACACCCCTGTGTATGTGGCTCATTTTCATTCACCATTCCTTGCTTCTTCTGAATATTTAATTTTGTTTATTTATAGGCAGTGATTGTGGTTTCGGTGAAAACAAAGATGGTTGCTTGCTTATACTTTTTGCTATCAAATGAATCTATGTTTTCCTTTCTACTCCTCAATAAATGAAACTCTAGGTATTAAATAATTAAATCTTAGTAGTTTATAAGTAAAGTATGGTTACAAATATCCTATGTTTTATAAAGTCACAGAGTTTCAAACAGCTCTACCTAATACTCATTGACTACTAATAAAAGAATTAAGGATGTGGATGCTGAGATTCAGTGATTCATTTCAATGTAGAACTATTATTCTTATAAGAGTAATGTTGGAGGAGACTAAATACCTATATTCTAGTTCTCAAAATCTTTCCTACCTAAAAAAGAACTGTATTTTATGTTTATTCTTTCTGGTTATATTAGTTTTGGGAGAACCATGCCTAGCTTAGCCACCATGAACTAGAACTCACTGAGAAAAATGTGGGATTTCTCCAATACTTTTACCAAGGTTCTATCAGTCTCATTGAACTTGTATGACACAAGTTTATTTCAGACATATCACACAATATTATGCGGCATACAGTAAGTGGATTTAGTGATCACCAGTGTGATAGCATCTCCACCACGAAACCTGCCCCCTTCCTTGCAGTAGAACAAATTTTGAGAATCATGGGTGTCATTTGTTAGTAGTTTAAAGGAGATCTGGGTCTCAGACTCATTGCTATCATGATGATTTACCACCTGGAAAATAGCTACTAACAGATACATACTAAATTTAGTGACAAATAAAATCATTCCCTCTCTTCACTCCCTACCCCAGTCTTAAAATGATATGCGAAACAAATAATTCCATATCCATCAAAGTAATTTTTTCAGAATCTAATAGAAAAAAGGCTAGAGTCACAAACTTGTGGGGCCCAGCAAAGAAAAAAAAAAAAAAAAAGAAAGAAAGAAAGAAAGAAAGAAAGAAAGAAAGAAAGAAATGTAGGGCCTCTTGTTGAAAAAGTATTAGGAATTTCAAAAGGGCAAAAGAAAGAGCCTTAAGCCAAACACAAAGCCCTTCTAAGTACAGGGTCCTATGTGACTGCCTTGACTTTTTCTGTAAAATGGAATAATGCAACTATCTAATCTCTAAGTAATCTTCTAAATTCAACATTTTGTCATGATCACAATAGCTTTTTTAAATAGTCTAGTTCTCTACAGTTACAAGATTAAAAATGATTTTCCCTAAAATCGTTTCTCCTATCCACTCTCTACTGATATTTCTGTAACAAATGTCACTAATCTCATTCTTTCTCAAACCCATCTTAATTTATTTCTTTTCCTCAAATCTTTTGTTCAATAAGCCACTAAATCTTGATTCTTATAATGTTTTATGTTTATTTCTTCCTTGCTATTCTCATGGCCAACACCATATTCTAAGTTCTAGGTTGTTACAACAACCTTCTAGCTAACCTTATCAATCTGTGTTTGTTATCTAATGTTGTGTAACAAGTCATCCCCAAATTTATTATTCTCATGGTTTCTTTGTGTCAGAATTCAGGAATTGGTTAACTGAGGGGTTCTGGCTCAGGATCTCTCTCATAAAGTTGAGTCAGGCTATCTTCAGTAGTGCAGTTATCTGAAGGCTTGCCAGACTGGAAGGTGTGCTTTCCAAGGTGTCTTGTTCATATGAGCTGCCAAGTTGCTACTGGTTATCAGTGAGAGGTCTCTTTTTACTCCCCAGTGGAGGTCTCTTCATTGGACAGCTTGGTGTCCACACAGTAGAAGGGCTGACTTTCCCCAAAGTGAAGGATTCAAGACAGACAGCAAGCCGAAGCTATTCTTTGAATAGCCTAGCCTCAGAAGTTACCATCCCTTTTGCCATATCCTATTTGTTAGATTAAGCCTCATATTCTAGGGAAAGGAATTAGGTTACACTCTTTGAAGGAAGGAGTGTCAAATATTTTACAGATGCATTTTAAAATCATTATACCATCTTTTTCTCTATTAGACTTATTTTTGATATTTAAAATATGCATTTATAAATTCTGAATTGTCATACGATATGGTCACTATTTAAGGAAAAGTATCCCTTCTGAAAACTTTATAAGTCCTTCCATAACCCCTTATCAAAACATTCTTCCAGTTGGCTGCCAAATGCCTTTTGTTTCAATTCTGTATAGCCAATGAAACTAAGCAGCAAATTTTTGTAGTAATACATTTAGGCTGGTCCAGCTCTACCTCTATAAATGAGCACCAACAACTTAAGAGCCATTCATGGGTCTGGTTTCAGAAAAACTTCTGGCCACAGGTGTCTAAATCACTTCTCGCAAAAGAAAGAACAAAAACAAAAACTAAACAAAAACTGCCTAATGTAGAACTTATGAAATACAAGGAAACTTTTGTTGGATAGGCTTGATTAAAAAAAAACAAAACAAAAAAACCCATGCCTGAGCTAAGCACCAGCAAATAAAGGGAGGTGATATTCTTTAACATATGGAAAAAAAAAATATAAAGAAGAATCAGATCTGGATCCTCCAGTTTACCACATAGAGGATATTGTTCAATACTAGATCATCAGGCTGTGTTAACTCCCCGTGATTCCTTATTGCTAAAATATAAAAATTGAAATTTGAGAGATCAGAATCATCAGCGTTTCTTAAATTGAGCCTTTTCTACTATGGCCATAGTCTTCTTATTTTCTCACTGGGGGTATTGTTCAATACTAGATCATCAGGCTGTGTTGACTCCCTGTGACTCCTTATTGCTAAAATATAGAAATTGAAATTTGAGAGATGAGAATCATCAGTATTTCTTAAATTAAGACTTTTCTACCAGGGCCAGAGTCTTCTGATTTTCTCACTGGGGGTTGTTACATGGCTGTCTTATTCATATTCAAGTTCATCTTGTTAAAAA
This sequence comes from Tarsius wallacei, assembly GCA_963574415.1. Taxonomy (NCBI): domain Eukaryota; kingdom Metazoa; phylum Chordata; class Mammalia; order Primates; family Tarsiidae; genus Tarsius; species Tarsius wallacei. The sequence goes on along the minus strand of CAUYQG010157958.1, from coordinate 9,574 downwards.
ACATCAATGATCCCACTAAGAAGTGATTTGATACTCTTAATATTCTGCCTTTGTAAAAGCAACATGGATGGAGTTAAGTTGTTTGGTTTTCAAATACAAATATATCATTTCAAACTTAAGCTGCATTGTTAGAAATTTAAGTTGGGTATAGAATTAACTTTTTGATTGTGATGAGCTAAATATTGGGAAAATTGTAAAATTTGGCTTTAAATTAAAAAAAAAATTTGGGGTAGATTCTCATTAAACGGGAAAGGTTATAGTATAGTCCTTCCTAGAAATAGAGGGAAACACTAGAAACTTCTTCCAGAATGTGGCTTGATGAAGACTACATGAAAAATGATCAACCTCGCTACATTGATAAGAATATGTCATATTCCTTAGGGATTTTCTCTTTCTCCCCAAATGGACTGATACCTTCCAGTTGTCATCTATCTGGGTTATCTCAAGTGTCCTATGACCTGACAACCAAGCTTTGGTAATATGATGAGCACACTTACAGTGTTATATAACCAATCCTGTATCCCGGGGGCAGCAGGGCATCCTGGGTCACTCCTCCATTCACAGCTGGAGAAACGGAAGTTCTGCTTCTTGGTAGAACATTGCTTGCTTGCAGCATCTCTGCAGAAGTTGGTGGCTCCAACCTTGGGCTCCAACCATAACTTACTCTTCCCTGCAGATGGATTTGGCCAGAGAGGAAATATTCCAAGGGGTCACAAAATAGAGCTTCTTAAAACTTTTTCTAGGGGGACCCACCTAATGAATGAGAGGAAAGTTATCTGTAGGCTAACCTCTCATGAGGACTTGTTTAATTATTTTTTAAAATTATCAGTAGCACAGGTAAAAGCTTAGAGAAAATTTGAGGTGTAGTGCAACTATTACTTCCACTGATGTGGGTCACAGTCACCTTCTTGAGAATCCTTGCTAAACAATACTTCATTATATATGACAGGTTATTCCATTTACTCCAGAAATGCAGTGAGCTGGGTTCTGTGACTCCTCTGGCTCTAATAATCATTAGATGGGTATTAACTCTAATAATCTTGAATGGAGTAGTAAAAGAATATTACAAAGTCAGCCCTTTGGGACTTGCACATCTGGGGGGTTCTCTCATCTCTGTCACTGGTTAATTGTGTGTCATTGGGTCTAATTTAATCTATGCCTCTTTTTCCTCCTTAATAATTAGGCAATTGAATTGGAATGCCCCAAAAGTTCCTACTCTATATTCTTTTGAATTTATAAATTTGCATGTAGAATTTTAAAAATTGTAGCTTTTATTTTTCATGATTATGAAAACAATATTTTCAATGAAGACAACTTCCAATATGAAATTTAAATTCACTTAACTTTACCATAAAGCATTCTAGCTGCCACTTTTCAGAAAAAATATAAATAAAATAAAAATAAGCCCAAGAGATTGTTGTCTTCTCAGAATGTTCAGGAATTAATTAAGGGAATACATGCAAATTGTTTAGCACAGTCTTAAGTATTTGGTACATTCTCAATCAGTGGAAACATTTCTTATTGTTAGTATCGTGATCATTTCTTCATTCAATAAATGTTAGTGCAAATACCAGCTAATGGAGATAGATAAAAAATTGAACAAGACAAACTAGTTTATCTTCGCTATTGCTATCTACGAGCCATGGGGATTCCCCAAGCTGACCTAGGCAATTTTACAACCTGATAAGCAAATGTTTGTTGGGCTCAAATAAACTATAGAGACAAATCTCTGAATTTAAAATGTTTTATTCGAGAAGCAAGGATTGCAACTTAAGGCATGCACGCAGACTAGATGGTCTTCAGTATGTCTGAAGACAAAAAAAAAAGATTTGAGATTTTATGAAAAGGAGAAATGTTGCATATTGTTTTGAAAAATAGTTTATTGTCACTAGTAAGGTTTGGGGAGTGGGTAAGCTCTAATTAGAGTGTGACAGTGGTGGGTCTTAGACTAGTAGATTGCTTCAATATTTATTAGATAAAACTGGTTTCAGATTACAACACGCAGTTTCAGCAGCTGGGCTTGTGTAAAACTTAATTTAATTCCTGGAGCAATATCACGTGCTCTGAATGCTTTTCCTCCTGGCCTCTCCATTCTGTTTTAGTTGGATATGACAAGAATGACCCAGTTTTGTATGATTAACTTTCACACGTTCATGACTGGAAGTCCTCGCTTCTCTTTGGATGGAGTGGGTTTGGGTACTGCAATGAGAGAAAGACTCCTCCCTTGCTTTGATTTGCCAAAGAGTCACCTGGATAGTTGCCCATGTGTCTTTCTCCGATCACCCAATAAAGCGCATTTCAGGTTTATGTCAATAAATCTTTCGTTTTCTCTCCCTTTCAGAGTACGGTGGCACTAGAGTTGCTTAAGGTGACGCGACTACCTTCTCTATGAAACTATTTGCTTGTGTTTGTAATCCCCTTTAAGAGGAAATAAATAATAATGAAACGTAGCAAGTATAGCAGTCCCTCCCCTTTTAACCATGGTTTCCCTTTTCATGGTTTCAGTTACCTGAGGTCAACAAAGATCTAAAAATATCAAATAAAAAATTTCAGAAAAAACCCAATTTATACATTTTAAATTGTGCAACCTACTGAGCAGTGTGAGGAAATTTTGTGCCTTCCCATTCCATCCTTCCTGGAATGTGAATAATTCCTTTTTCTAGCATCTCCACACTGTCTACACTGCCCATCCCTTAGTCACTTAGTAGCTGTCTTGGCTATTGGATAGAAAAATCATAGTATCTATAAAGTTCCCTACTATCTGCAGTTTCAGGTATCCACTGAGGGTCTTGGAATGTATCCCCTGCTGATAAGGGGGGACTACTGTATTGATGAGAAGCCTCATGGATTTATACTGGTTCATCATTCTGTACTTCTTGGACACAAGTTATACAAAAGATAAAGTGATCCTCCCATCCTTATATTTAGAAAAACTTTAGTTACATTAAGTGAAAACATCACAGTGAGAAATCATTAATGCTTTCATCAACAAACTTGACTAAGTAAACCTGATTCCTATCTAAGTTTTGAAAAGTTGGAAATAGAGCAAATTTGCCCTTTCTTTTCTTTTCTGCCCTTATTGTTAAAAATCTTTCTAAGGCTGGATGTGGTGACTCAAGCCTGTAATCCCAGCACTTTGGAAGGCCGAGGCGAGAGGATTGCCTGAGTCCAGGGGTTCGAGACCAGCCTGGGCAATTTGACGAGACCTCATTTCTACAATAAATCAAAAAATTAGCTGGGCATGGTGGTGCATGCCTGTAGTTCCAGCTACTTGGAAGGCTGAGGCAGAAGGGTTACCTGAGCCCAGCAGGTTGAGGCTGCAGTGACTGTGAGCGTGCCACTGCACTCCAGCCTGGGTGACAGAGTGAGACTCTAACTAAAAAAAAAAAAGAAAAAGAAAAAGAAAAATCTTTCTAGTCTCTAAAAGATGTGGATTCACACATAATAAAACATTTCAACTTTCTTCATTGTATGCATGGCAAATGGTGACATACGAAAGAATTCAGTTCTCAGGAATAGACTATTGGAGGGTCCAATCAGAGATTTAAGACTTTTCTCTTGGTTTTAGATGCACAGATGGGGTCCAACTCATATCTGACTATGGGTTTTTCTTCTACTCTTTACAGTCATAGACCAGGTAGTAATGGGAAGCTGGCAAGAGGAAGAAGAAATTATTTTCCCCTGTTTGCTATAAACGATGTCTATGCAAGAAAAGAAAGGTAGTATCCATGATTACATTAAGTGATCTAATTAATAGCAGTAAGGAACAGGAAAAGTTTTCCTCTAGTTGTACAGAGACACAGGGATTATGAATACCTTTCTTTAAAAAGAGCAGACATAATGGATTGCTATAACCACTTTAAAAAGAGTATAGCAGTCATATTTTTATTATTAGCATATTTTGGCTGCCAAAAAATATCTGCACTTACTTTCTCAAAGCTGCACAGCACACATCTTACTGCCATTGGCCAAACAATCCTCATGACCTTTTTAATCTCTTTCATCAAACTCTGCCCTTTTCCCAAACTCTAGTCTTAATTAACTCTGATGCTTGCTGGGTTCACTTAATCTCTCCTGTAAATGGGTCTCACGAATTCAAAAGGGGCGAAAGAGGAGTGCTATGATTTGAATGTCTGCACCCTTTAAAACTCATATTGAAACGTAATCTCTAGTGAGGCATTATTGAGAAGTGGGGTCTTGATGAGGTGATTGGTCATGAAGGTTCTGCCTTCTTGGATGAATTAATCCATTCATGGATTAATGGATTAATGGATTATCATGAGAATGGGACTGATGGCTTTATAAAAAGAGAAACCTGAGTGGCATGTTAGCATGCTCAGCTCCCTCTGTGGAATGCCCTGTGCTGCCTTGGTACCCTGCAGGGTGTCCCTGCCAGCCAGCAGGCTTTCACCAGATATGACCTCTGATCTTGAACTTCTCAGCCTCCAGAATTGTAAGAAATAAATTCCTTTTCTCTATAAATTATCCAGTTTCAGATATTATATTATAAGCATAAAAAATGGAACAAGGTAAGAGTCATCAGAGTTTGAAGGGAGTAATGAAAAAAAAGAGTTGGAGAGACATAGAGTCAAGATCCTTGAACTTGGACAAACTTCTGCTTTTTTGCATGCCCAAAATGCTGCTCATTTTGTCATTGATTATTCATTTATTGAATTTATAGTTGTCACAAGCTGTGGGGACACAAAAATAAATTAAAGAAGGTAGATAAAATATGTAACCAATATAATATGATATGATATAATATTTCTGTCAAGCATTTATTTATAAACTTCTATAGAATTCCCACTGCAAGCCATTTCTTGTGGTAGATGCTGGCAATACAAAGATTAAAGACATAGTCCTAACTCTATCATAAACAATATTTAAAACAGCACAGATAAAGTGCCTTCAAATCTTAGGAAAGAAAAAAGTGTAAATAATTAAATAATATTTTATTTTGTTTTTAAGAGCTGTTTTCATTCTGAGGGTAGAAATAAAATTATACAGAGGTGAATACAAAAAACATGTCTAAGGTCATGGATATTAAAAATAAAAACAAAGGCCATCATTTGCATAAAAATCATCTTGTATATTTATTTCTCAGTAGAAGATAGAACTATTTTAAAAATTTATTAATTGCAAAATAGTTCTGGGTAATATTTACCTGAAGTGCCCCAAACTAAGTAAGAGACATAAGTAGAAATCAGAAGGCAACAAAAGTACTTGTAAATTTTGACAAATCTCTGTAAAATAAGACAAGTATTAAAATAAATTTCCATCATGATAATGAACAAGAACTTGGTGGTGCATGAAGAGAAATGGGATCATTAAGCCAAATATATATTCCTCTTTTTAAAACAATTAAACAATTAGTAATTTAAATGATTACACTTTTTGTAAAGGTTTTGGATATGAAGAAAAATCAAGTGAAACTCTTAGGTACCCCATCACATTCTGTCCTGCAGGGAAGAGCCAATTCCACTGGATCCTTCCATGAGACCTATGACAAGAAAAATATCCAATTCTCATACTGTGTATATCAGATGGAAAAAAATCTAATTAAGGAAGATGACTGCTTTGTGGCACGAATCTTGTAGTTTTGTTTTTGGCCATCCAGTAATTGATGAGAACAGTCCAACATGCCTGGTCTTGCCCAGTAGCTTGCACATTTTGTTTCTGTATATCTCTTCCTATCCAAATAGGAAACCATGAAAGATCCAGCAGACCTCAGGGTTCCTTGCTTTTTGCTTTTGGTGCAATGGGAAAAGCTAATTAAGTCTTAATCCAACTCTAATTTTGTCCAGGAATCTTTGTCTTTCTTAAGAACAGAATATATGGACATATGTGTGTATTTTTAAATTTTAGTTTGTTTTTAATTGACACATAATAATTGTACATGTTTATGGGGTACATATGATGTTTCAAAATATGTTTATGTTATGTATAAATCACATCAGGGTAGTTAGCATATCTATCACCTCACATATTTATCATTTCTTTGTGGTGATATTATTTAAAATCCTCTCTTCTAGTTATTTTGAAATATCCACTACAATATTGTTAACCATAGTCATCTTACTGACTTTGCCATAGAACTTATTCCTCCTATTAACTGTAACTTTGTACTTGTTCACACCCAATTTCTCCCTATTTCCCCTCCTTTCTACCCTGCTCAGCTCTGTTGACTATTCTCTTTACTTCTATGAGATAAACTTCTTAAAATTCTATGTATGAGTGACATCATGTGATATATGTATATTTATGCCTAGCTTATTTCACTTAAGGTAATGCCCTCACAGTTCATCTATGTTACTACAAAAGATAGGATTAATTATTTTTTATGGCTAAACAGTGCTCCCTTGAGTATGTATACCACATTTTCTTTATTCATTCATCCTTTTATGGACATTTAGGTTGATTCCATATTTTGGCAGTTGCAAATACTGCTGCGATAAACACAGAGATGCAGATACCTTTTTGACATGCTGATTTTTTTATTTGAATACATATCCAGTAGTGAGATTTCTGGATAATATAATAATTTTATTGTTAAATTTTTTTGAGAAACTTCCATACTGTCTCTAGAATGGCTGTGCTGATTTACATTCCCATCAACAGTGTTCTCCTTTCTCCACACTGATATTTGTTATTTTTTTTGTCTTTTTGATAATAGCTATTCTAATGAAGGTGAGATAATAGTTCATTGTAGTTTTAATTTGCCATTCCCCAATGATTAGTGATGTTGACTATTTTTTCCTATTTTTTTTGTCTATTTGTATGTCTTCTTTTGAGAAATGTCTATTTAGGTCTTTTGCCCATTTGTAAATCAGATTATTTGATTTTTCTATTGACTTGAGTTTCTTATAATACTTGGATATTTATCCTTTGTCAGATATATAGTTTGCAAATATTTTCTCCCATCCTTAAGTTGTCTTGCCACTCTGTTTATGTTCCTTTGGCGGTCAGAAGCTTTTTAGTTTGATATAACCCTATTTGCCTACATTTGCTTTTGTTGTCTGTGCTTTAAGGGTTTTTTCCAAAAAGTTCTTGTTCAGACCAATGATATGAAGTATTTTTCTTGTTTTATTCTAGTAGCTTTCATTGTTTCAGGTCTTACATTTAAGTCTTTAATCCATTTTGGGTTGATTTTTGTATATGGTATGAGATAGGAGTCTAGCTTCATTCTTCTTCATGTGGATATTTATCCAGTTTTCCCAGCAACATTTATTGAAGATAATTTTTTTCTCCATTGTATGTTCTCTGCACTTTTGTCAAAAATCAATTGGCTGTAAGTACTTGGATTTATTTCTGTGTTTTTTTTTTCCTGTTCCATTGGCCTATGTATCTATTGTTATGCCAGTATCATGCTGTTTTGGTTATTACAGACTTGTAATGTACTTTAAAGTCAGGTAGTGTGATGTCTCCATCTTTGTCTTCTTTGCTGAAGATTTCTTCGGCTATTTGGGATCTATTTATCACTTTTGGTACAGAAATTGTACCAAACATTTAAAGGAAAATTAAATCAATTCTTCCTAAACTATCCCAAAAACTTGAAGAGGAAGGAATACTTCTAAATTCATTCTATAAGACCAACATTACCTTGATATCAAAAGCAGACAAGGACACAACCAAAACCAAAAAAATATAATTCAGTAACTCTAATAAATACACATGCAAAAATCCTCAACAAAATGCTAGCAAATCAAATTCAACTTTAAAAAGATTATTCACCAAGACTAAGTGGAATTCAACCTAGTGATACAACAATGCTTCAACATATGTAAAACAGTAAATGTGATACATCAAATTAATGGAGTAGAGGACAAAAATATATGATCCTTTCAATTGATGCAGAAAAAGTACTTGACCAAATTAAGCTTTCCTATAAAATACAACTCTCAATAAATTAGGTATAGAAGAAAAGTTCCTCATCACAAATAAAGACTGTATATGACAAATCTACAGCTAATGCCAGATCGAATGGGAAAAAGTTGAATGCATTTCCTCTAAGATCTGGAACTAAACAAGGAATGGCACTTTTACCACGTCTATTCAACATATTACTAGCCATCCTAGCCAGAGCAATTAGGCAAGAGAAAGAAATAAAATCTAAATTTGAAGGGAAGAAGTAAAATTGTTTGCAGATGGCATGATCTAATATATATAAAACTGTGACGACTTCATTAAAAAACTGTTAAAACTAATAAACAAATTCAGTAAAACTACAGGATACAAAATCAACATATAAAAAATCAATATTATTTCTAGATACTAATGATGAACTATTTGAAAAAGAAATAAAAACTCATTTATAATAACTATAAAATACTTAGAAATAAATCTAACCAAGGAAGTGAAAGATCTCTACATTGAAAACTAGAAAACATTGATAAAAAATAGAAGAAGACACAAATAAATGGAAAAGTATTTCATGCTCATGAGCTGAAAAAATTAACATCGCTAAAATGTCCATACCGCCCAAAGCAGTCTACAGATTCAATGCAATCCTTATAAAAATGCATCCACATAAGCTTTATTGCTTTTGGTGCCTGTTCTCTACTTATTTAGATGATAGAGAAGTGGTTCAAGTGACCACGGGAATTTGGAGTAATGTGGATTGAGGGAAATATGATGAACAAATTGATGTCTGGACCCCTGAAATATGACTTTGACTTTGCAAATTAAAGGGAACAATATTTCGCCCAAATTGCTTTTGGTCTTCCAGGCTTAATGCAGTTGGAATTAAAAGCACACAGAAGATAACATTCCTCTCATTTACCCCAGGTACTTTGGTCATGAAAACATCTATGGGTTCATATTTGGAAGGATCTCAGTTGGCCCTTAAAGGTACATTGGCTATGGTCATTGAAATGGATCCAAAATGGAAAGTAAGAGAGGACATACTTTCATCAAAATTCAATTATTTTAAAAAATTAGGTTTCAATATAAACACCACTTTCTATTTGATATAATAATTTTTTTCTATGAAGGTGAGAAATTTAAGAGTGTTCTATACAACTCTTAAAGGAGCTGACACTTTAGTAGTGAGGCAGTTTTTCTGACATACTCACTTAAAACAGATGTTGTTCATGAAATCCAGATTTTTTTTTAAAAAAAGGAGATTACCTTACCAAAGGCTTCACTTTATTGTTTTTATTAAACTCCTCCAATATGTTAAAAACATTGATAAAAGACTTTCGGAATAAATCTACAGTTTAAAACTTGACTTATCAGAAAGCAACAATTGAAACTTTAAATTACTTATTTATTTATTTATTTTTTATTTTTTAATAATCAGTATTTTTTATTATCATATTGTGGGGTACAGTTAAGGATTAGGTATACAAATATGCTTCGTTCAGACACCCTTGGTGATAAGAGGTATCTCCCCGTCCCCAGACAGATATTGAGTACCGTTAATCCCATCCCCCCTCCCCTCCCCTCCCCATAATTTCCCACCACTGTCAGTCATTTTCTTATAGTATTACGTTGGATGTTCAAGGTTCACTGTATGAGTGAGAACATGTGATACTCCGATCTTTGTTTCTGTGAGAGGTCACTCAGTATTATAGAT
>CAUYQG010157953.1:0-24491 GCA_963574415.1 Tarsius wallacei | reverse complement strand
CGTGCGCTACCACACCCAGCTAATTATTTTGATTTATTGTAGAGATGAGGTCTCACCAAGTTGCCCAGGTGGGTCTCGAACCCACGGGCTCAGGCAATCCACTCACCTCAGTCTCCCAAGGCGTGGGATTACAGGCTGAGCCACCAAGCCCGGCTAACCTTATATAATTTTTATAATACAACTTCAAGTACGTAATGATTTAATCAACACAATACTCTTAATTTTAAAAAACCCAAGTGCTAGCTCATTTCTGGTGCCATGAGACATAATAGCACCACCCATTTTTATATTTTAGTGGTTTTATATTTTAATCCAGTTTTAGCACCTACCTACAAAAGTTAATGAAAATGTGATGTGACTTGGCTTTCTAGAAGGTAACAGTCTCAATATCCCCTTAAGTGAAGAAATTTGCTCCATTTGCTCCATCCTGGTTTATGGAGTATTTAGTATTAATGGAGGGAATAAAGGACAGACTTTTAGTTAAGGTTTTGCAGTACTTGAATCATGTAAGTATTAATGTCATACTTCCTTGGAAGTGTAGAATTATATCACGCATAGAATGTTCCAAGAAGTTATGTTGTCGCACACTGTGTATGTCAGGATTGATCACATTTAAAATGTTGAACATGGCTTTGCAGCCTTACATATCAAAAGGAGGAAAACCAGAAAAGTTAATTTGTGATCAACTCCCATTCTTTTAACTAAAAATCTGTCTTGTCACTCCATTTCCAAAACAAAGTATTCTAAACAACTGACAAATTTTTACATAAAAAAACTGAATCTGGATTAACCACATCAGTTATTAGACATGATAAATACAGGATAAAGACAAAGAAAATAAAGTGTACCTTTACAGGATATAACATCATAGGCCTAGATATCACTTGTTTAAATTGGCAATATAGACTGCAATATAAAAAGTACCCAACCAGCAAAGTTAGATAAAAATAAAAAAATTTTCAGCTGAAAAATTACAATTTTTCAGTATAGCAGAGGAACAAATAACCTTTTATTTAAAGCTATTAAATTTTGAGACTTACGTATTTCAATTTTGTGTAGAAAGAAAGTCATTCATCTAGAAGGCACTAACTGGCTTACATGTGCAAGTGACTTCTTAAAGAAAACATGTGCAAAATACAGTCAAGAAGACTGCCTGGTTCTCATGTTGTATTCCTTACTCTTCGTTGTTGACTAAGAATTATTGCTGAAGAATTTATCAGTCACCAGATTTTCCCACAATGGCTTCAGTGTGTTCAGTCCACAGTGTCACAGATCTCCTTTACCTTCTGGTTGAACTCTTCTGGTTGATCTGCATATACATAATGCCCTGCCCCAAGAATAGCCTGGGTAAGGAAAAGCATTCAGACAGTCAGTTAACAGAGCACAATGACAGATATGCAAAGACACTTAGTAATAAAATTGAGAGCTATTATATTTAAATAAAACATAAACAAATAAGCAACACTGATCTGGAGAACTATTAAATATTTCCATCAAAAGAATCTGAAAACAGAAAATTCTATTGAATCTTAATGTAATTTTAATATGTGATAAAACTCACTCTGAACTGACAACTAATAAAAGGGTCAATAGAGAAAATGAACAAAGTGAGAATGTACTGCCTTGTGAAGTGGGAATTAGTTAAGGTGCTATTGGACAAGTCCCTCTTTCAGTCTCTCCTAATGCTGAGATGCTGTGGCTTTAGAACAGGAAAGGCCCCTCAGAAGGTGATTGTTTGGACATAAAGATTTGTATGGGTCAAATTCTGCCCCCATCACAGTGTGGTATCAGATCTCTGACTGAGGCTGTAGGAACAGCTTAGATGTGAAATCATGAGGGTGACCTGAAAGTTAATTTAAAGGAAATAATAAAGCAGACTTCACCTAAACTGAAAGTCAAAACCAAGCCACACACTTACTATCGTCTTCACATATGAATGTGGTCGTAATGACTGAATGCTGGTGCCAGAATTGCCGTCTATGCAGGATCGAGCGCCAAAGATCACTGAAACTGGAATGTCAGGGTGCATTTTGCCAATTCGCTGCAGCATTGGCCTTTTTGCCCATCCATAAGGAATAGTCATATTCTTGAAAGCCGTTTCACCACTTTAAGGGCAAGGAGAAAACCACATGGTATGACTTTTGGGAATAAGTACACATTGTACTCTCACCTTTATCAAAGCATATCAAATTCATATCCAGCTTTTCCAACAGTTAAGAAAAATCTCAGCTTATATAGAAAATCATTTCCTAGATAGTATAAGGCAGTGGTCCCCAACTCCTGGTCCATAGACTGGTATCAGTCTGTGGCCTATTAGGAACCAAGCTGCACAGCAGGAGGTGAGCAGTGGGCATGCGAGCAAAGCTTTATCTGTATTTACACCAGCTCCCCACTGCTCTCATTACCACTGGAACTCCACCTCTTGTCAGATCAGCAGTGGCCTTAGATTCTCATAGGAGCGCAAACCCCATTGTGAACTGTGCATTTGAGGGATCTAGGTTACATGCTCCTTGTGAGAATCTAATGCCTGATGATCTGAGGTGGAGCTAAGGCAGTGATGCTAGCATTGGGGAGCAGCTGCAAGTACAGATTAACGTTAGCAGTGAGGTTTGTCTGCACAGAGAATATAAGTCAATTGCTTGCAGAGTCATATCAAACCTTATCAGTGAGTGGCAAGTAAATTGATGTACTTTGATTGTACAGTCACATCTGGTAGCATGCTTTAAATCAGATTTCAACACTTATTTTAGTCTATACATGTCTCGCCCATTATTTTATTTACCACTTCCATCCACATCTCTTTTTTTAAAACGTTGAGTTGAATAATTATTTCATTATATGTTACAAGGTAATAGTAATAGAAATTAAGTGTACAATAAATGTTATGTTATGCACTAGAATCATCCCGAAACCATCCCCCTACCTCTGGTTCATGGAAAAAGAGTCTTCCATGAAACTGGTCCCTGACACCAAAAAGGTTGGTGTAAGAAACAAATCTCACAGAAAACATATCACCATCAGATGAGCAAGGCCGTTGTACTACTCTAGTTGATTTTTAAAAGTTTTCTTCTTGGCCAGGCGTGGTGACTCACATCTGTAATTCCAGGACTTTGGGGGGCTGAGGCAAGAGGATTGCCTGAGCCTGCAGGTTCGTGGCCAGCCTAGGCAATGTGGTGAGACCTCGTCTCTACAATAAATCAAAAAATTAGCTGGGCGTGATACACTTGTATTGGCTACTTGGAAGGCTGAGATGGAAGGATCACCAGAGCTCAACAGGTCGACACTGGGGTGACTGTGAATGTGCCACTGCACTCCAGCCTGGGCGATGGGGTGAGACTCCAACTCAACAACAAAAAAGTTTTCCTCTTCTAAACCAAAGCAGGTAACCCTAATTCTCTACCATTAAATTAATAAATTATTTCTTCTGGAGATAGTTAAAATGTTTTTCTATTCTGACTTATTTAAACTGATATAGAAGGTAGCTTTTCCACAGGTTCAAGGCATCAGCTTTTCACCTGCAATGTCAAAAACCTCTACCAAGTGAATAAAAAACTCTGATAATGTATTCTTGCAAACTCTCAGGATGGGACCATTGTGCTGTCACTTCTGCTATTCTTGCAGAACTAGACATCATTCTGAATGGTCTTTTATGAAGAATTTGAGTTTCACCACAAGAAAGGCAACAAACAAGGACTACATGGGCACAAGCCATCATGAAATGAGAGTAAATGAAGAGTAAAATACTAAGACCACACAACAAACAGATGATGTTCCTGGCACAGACCCCTAAACACTGAAAGTCAATAAAGTGTGTAGACCAAATTCACCAGACCCAACCGCCTAGAGAGTCACAAAACCTCAGTCTCCTAAGGACCCTAAACTTCCAAGCCTCCCTCACTCTTGGCAAAGAATGTCTGATGTACTTTATTAAGACTGAGGCTACAGCTATACCTGTAAATAGCTTCCACTGCCTCAATCTTTTTAATAAAGTAGGTGTACACATATATTCTACCAAAAGTGAGACAGGAAATAAAAGGGAGGCAGGTTGTCTCTGCATTTAGGCTCTTAGTCTTTCGCCCAAGCCTTAGCAAAGATGAGCTAGCACTGCTGTTTTAAAGTGTGCTCCATGGCCCACCTACACTAGAATTACCTGAAGTATCTGTTAGAGACGCAGCCCAGAACTGCTGAATCAGTCTTAGAAACAAGGTTCAGGAGTCAATTTTTTTTTTTTTTGAGTTGGAGTCTCACTTCATTGTCCAGGCTGGAGTACAGTGGCATGCTCATGGCTACTCCAGTGTCAACCTGCTGGGATCTGGTGATTTTTCCGCCTCAGCCTTCCAAGTCACCAGAACTACAGGTGCACGCTACCATGCCTGGCTAATTTTTGATTTATTGTAGAGACAAGGTCTCGCCAAGTTGCCCAGGGTGGTCTCAAACCCGTGGGCTCAGGCAATCCACTCATCTAGGCCTCCCAAAGTGCTGGGATTACAGGTTTGGGCCCTCAAGCCTGGCCCAGGAGTCTATTTTTAACAAGCTCCCTCCAAAATCCTGGTACACAACAAACTGCAGCCCTCATCTTCACACTCCATTCTTGATGCTCCTAGAAACTTTAAGGCTGGTCGTTCGGCCTCCTCCCAGCTCCCTACTATCTCCAGGCTGTTTTCTTCACTGGTATCTTGCACCCAACATCCATAAGTCATATTTAAAAAATGCTTTTGGAGCCGGGCTCGGTGGCTCAGCCTGTAATCCCGCGCCTTTGGGAGGCTGAGGTGAGTGGACTGCCTGAGCCCGCGGGTTCGAGACCCGCCTAGGCAAGCGAGACCTCATCTCTACAATAAATCAAAAAAATTAGCCGGGCGTGGTAGTGGGCGCCTGTAGTTCCAGCTACTTGGAAGGTTGAGGTGGAAGGATCGCCAGAGCCCAGCAGGTCAAGGCTGTGGTGCTCTCCACCCCCTGCACTCCAGTCTGGGCAAGGGAGTGAGACTCCAACTCACAAAAAAAAAAATGCTTTTGGCCCTCTTCTCCCTCTGGCTACTATGTTCTCATTCTCTTTCTCCCCTTGTAATCACTGTCAAAATACATGCAGATTATCTCACTCCTTGCCCTCTACACTGTGTTTCTAATGTTGAACACAGATGTTCAGAGTTATAGAGGACTACAATTGTCAAATGAACTGGAAAAATGCTACACAGCCTCTCCCATGCACTTGGGAGATCCAATACACTTTGGTATAGTCTTAGTTTTTAATCTCCCATCAGAACCCAGCACAATGTTTTATATAGTAATACTCTAAGACAGATGAGTAAATTAAGATGCATTAGATACTTGTCCTTTTAAATTTAGTCATTTAACTACTGATAAAAATATTCTGAACTACTAATATATTTTCAAAAAAGAAAAGTCTAAAACACAAATACAGTGAATTTAGTATGGTGACCCTCACCTTGGAGTCTGTACATTGCAGTGGTAGATGTATTCTGTCACAGTATCATCTTCAAACATTGAAGAATACTTCCGTTTGAAATCAGGCCTTAAACGCTGCACTAGACTTAAACCTATTTAATAGAAAATAGAACATGTATGTTTTAAATGATAATACATTTATAGATTAAGTATCCCTAAGGCAAGATTAAAATAAGATTTAAAGAGTATTAATATTGATTTACAGATGTGTTTTGGGAGCTCAAAAACATATAGGTTAGTTTTCTAAGACTTGTTTTTGTGGATTAACTTACTAACTTTATTTCTTCCATAATTTCAATATATTTTTAAATGAAGTAAGTTGGTATATAAAATATTTTTATGGGAAATAAACTGTTTCTGCTTGGGACACCAGCAACACTTCCCATTAAGGTACCCACAGCCCCACTCTTGAGGTTGGGGCAAGTCCCCCAAGGGAAAGAGAATTATGAGCAGAGGTCTTCTTTCTAGTCACAATTTTCCATTGTGGGGCCCAGACTGACTGGTTTCCCTTTCTGCTAACACCACCCCATCACTCCAGCAAGGTTTTACTTTTTTCCAGTCCTCTCTTTCCATTTCTGAAGGAATTATACCACTTCACCAAGAATTTCTGTGACGCAGTCGATATTCTACAGCACCTCCCCCACACTCAAATGCAAGCAATAATGGAAGACTGAGGGCATGGCTTTAAAGATCCTCTCCTAGGTATCTTGCCTTCCCCATCACTGTCTCTTACTTTCTTTTCATACTTTACTTTTCCCATAATTGCTATTGTGTGCCTGTGATCTAGCACAATCTATTTATATTTCAGAACGATATAGACTAAATAAAACTCTTAACTAGTTCACCAAAGGATGACCAGGCACATAACAAGGAGTGGCTCTACCACAGAGGGCTGAAAAGACTTAGGGTTGGCAAAAAAAAAAATGCCATCTAGAAGTATGCTGAGGAAGTAAAGTGCGGTCACCAATTCAACCCCTGTGCCCTCTTCTGAGTCGTGCAATCTACAGCTCTCCTCACCTAAAGGAATGGGACTAGAACAAGGAAGGGTCAGGGCAGGGCAAGGGGAACAGCATTCAAAGTCACTTATTCGGCAGTTATACCACACCCTCATCCAACCCACCCAATACCTCTCTTTTTTACTTGCTAATAGAACTCATCTTTTCTATAGTAACAGGTAGGCAGCAATGTGTCCAGGAAAGCAAGCCCCTTCCTCCAGCCCTTGGGAAGAAATCATGATTGGTCAGTCCCAGACATTTATTCTTCTTTGCTGGTAGAAGAACTAGGGGTGGGCAGAGGTGTAAGGGGAGGTCTGCTGAGGCCTTCCCAGAAGACATTCTTCCCTAATAAAGCATTATGGAAAGAAGGACTGGTTTCCATGCTTTCCTTTTCTTCTTGCTCAGGGTGCTATTCTGTGAGACTATGTTAATGCATGACAGCCACTGAACGACCATGAGGAAACCAGTCAGGAGAATCAGACACAGATCCACACCCTAACACCAAAGAGTTAGCTACTAGAACAAGTGCTGAAACCACCTATCTCCAGACTGCTTTTTAGGGCAATAACAAAAGGCCTTACAGTTTAGATACTAGGTCAGTTACTTGCAGTTAAAAGCACTCTGAATTGATAATAAGTTGTAAGGGGTAAAGTAAGAGGTTCAGACCATCATTATCTAAGAAAAGGAAATCCCCATGGCTATGGGGCTGAGACAAAGTAGCTAAGAGTTAAATAAACTTAAAAATCAAAGACTGAACACTGGTACCTCAAAATATAACTGGAAATATATATCCTGAGTCTCCTAAACGTTATGGAAAAAATAACTACAAAGCTGGGCTCGGTGGCTCAGCCTGTAATCCCGCGCCTTTGGGAGGCTGAGGTGAGTGGATTGCCTGAGCTCGTGGGTTCGAGACCCGCCTGGGCAAGCGAGACCTCATCTCTACAACAAATCAAAAAAATCAGCCGGGCGTGGTAGCGCGCGCCTGTAGTTCCAGCTACTTGGAAGGCTGAGGCGGAAGGATCGCCGGAGCCCAGCAGGTCGAGGCTGCGGGAACAGCCACTGCACTCCAGTCTGGGTGACAGAGTGAGACTCCAACTCAAAAAAACAAACAAACAAAAAAAAAAACTACCTTTTCAACACTCTGACATTATAAAGAAAAGAAAAATCTTCAAGTGTGGTGATATCTGTTATCCCCAGGATAGAACAAATTGGCTTTGTGATCTGCCAGATGGACATCACCAATTCAATTGGCCAAATGCTCTCTAATGCTCACCAACAGGTCAACATGCTACACTTCTCCCCTGCCCTAGGCTAGTAGAGATACTATATACCTCCCTAAGACACTCTGCTTGCTTGGCTTTTTCCAGAATGTTCAAGACTGACTAACCTTTTCCTCAGCATTTCCCTCCTTCTCTGCTTTGCTAGTTACTTGTAATGTTTACAATATAAAGACTCCACTTTGTGAGGAGCCTAGCTTCATTCATCTTTGTATACAGCATGGTACTTATTTGAGGAAGAGGAGAAAAAGTAAGGTTCTGGGTGTTTGTTTGTTTTTAAGATTCTGACAACGGTGATCAGTAAATACTCCTCTACTGCTAATCTGTACACATTTCACTTTCCTAGGTCATAAATACTCACCAAAGGGTCCTGCAATTCTGAGGCCAGCTAAAGGGTTAAAGGGAGTCAATGCTGCTCCCAAAGCTCTGATCCAAACTGGAATTGGTCTGTCTTGATCAGCAAGGTCTGGTCGCTCAGGAAAACCCCAAGGTTCCACTAAAATGAGATGATTAACTCTGTTGGGGAAATAAAAGATTTAGGTTCATTTAGAAAATTCACCCTAAGACTATAAAGAACTAACATGACTTGTTAGTAAGGGCAGAATAAACCATCTTCAAAAGAGGTGCATGGCAAAAAAAAGGGCTTTATTTTTAATATATCTAAATGTGAATAAAAAGATGTATGAAAGTAGGGTATATAACTGTGTGTTTTTTGAGAAACATGAGGGCATTTATTGTTGTTTATGCTACACTCTGGCAGATGATATATAGATCACGACCACTCAGAAAATGCAATAGTTCTCTATGTATGTCAAGGCTGACACTGAAGAAATGACTAAAGATCAATCACTCTTATAAAATAGCCTCAGAGGCCGAACATGGTGGCTCATGCCTACAATCCTAGCACTTTGGGAGGCCAAGGTGAGAAGATTGCCTGAGCCAATAGGTTCGAGAACAGCCTGGGCAACTTGACCTCATCTCTACAATAAATCAGAAAAATTAGCCGAGCGTGGTGGCACACGCCTGTAGTTCCAGCTACTTGGAAGGTTGAGGTGGAAGGATCGCTTGAGCCCAGCAGGTCGAGGCTGCGATGGCTGGGAGCGTGCCACTGTACTCCAGCCTGGGTGACAAAGCGAGACTCCTACTCAAAAAATAAATAAATAAATAAATAAATAAAATAGTCTCGGAGACCAACTATAGTTGTTTCCCATGAGTAAATAATTCTCAAAATTTAAGAAATGTTAGGACTTAAAGTGAGTTCAAAAGTAATTTAAAGGAACTTTTACAAACATAAAGATAATGTAATATGAACTGAAAATACACCTCCTAGTTCGGGATTCTAGAATTTGTTGAAAAGGAGCATGCCTATCATGCTATCATAATATACTGGCATCAGATTCTGTTCTGAATCCTTTCCCAGTTTTCTTCTTTACTGATCAAAGAAATAGAAAATCCTCAGTCAAACTTCATACGAAATTGTTTCACACTGTTAATTTTAATTTTTCCATCTTATGAAACTTCTTCCTGATAAAGGAAAACCAGAACTATCAGTAGTACTACCATATATCTGCATAATGCTTTATACATCATAAAGAATCTAAACAAAGCACAAAGGTCCTCCTGACACAATAGAATATTCAGCTGTAACCAAAACAGCCAACAAATGCCAGCCAAAATCTAAGAATGAGCTGACAACGATTCCTAAAGTCCTGAAACAACTAAAACATAGGCACAGAGAATATTATTCCTTATATAAATTCTGTTCTATTATTTTTTGTCAGCACATATAAAGATAAGTTAGTAATGAGTTCTTTGTTTTGCTTTTTTTCAAACAGAAAGCTTTAGAGCTGGACATGGTGGCTCATGTCTGTAATCCCAGCACTTTGAGAGGCAGAGGCCAGAGGACTGCCTGAGCCCAGGGGTTCGATAACAGCTTGGGCAACTTGGTGAGAACTCATCTCTACAATAAATCAAAATTAGCGGGGCATGGTGGTACATGCCTATGGTTCCAGCTACTTGGAGGGCTGAGGCAGAAGGATCATGTAAGCCCAGAAGGTCGAGGCTGCAGAGGCCATGAGCATGCCACAACACTCCAGCCTGGGTGACTCCGACTCAAAAAAAAAAAAAAGAAAGAAAGCTTTAGAGCCCAGACTTTAGAGCATAGACTTCTGAAGGCCCATGGAGAACACTCAGTTAAATTTTTCATCTCAGATGAGAAGGAAGCTGAGATGTACTACGTGACCTGCCCTGGTATAAAACACTAGTTAGTGTAGAACTAGGGCTAAAACTCACATTTCTCCCACTCCAGCATACCAACAGATGCCAACAAGCCACTGGACAGAAGGCTTTCTCTTCTAAAAACAGGCTGAGCAACATAAGATAAACATATTAGTAAAGTTTAACCTTTATTAACTCTAGGCCAGTCCTAATACTATACTCTAGATTTCATAACATTGAGCAAATTTGTAGAATATAGCTATAAATCTGTGTGGAGATAGGTAATACATGAGAGTTTCATATAGTGTGCCTTCACTGCCTAAAAATTTCAGATGAGAGTATTTTCTAACAGTGTATGGGAAAGGGGTTGGAAATGAGTTTGTTTTCTTTTTGAGTTGGAGTCTCACTCTGTCGCCCAGGCTGGAATGCAGTGGCATGCTGGAGGCCACAGCAGCCTCAACCTGGTGAGCTCAAGTGATCCTTCCGCCTCAGCCTTCCAAGTTGCTGTAACTACAGGCACACGCCACCACCATGCCCGGCTAACTTTTTGATTTATTGTAGAGATGAGGTCTTGCCAAATTGCCCAGGCTGGTCTCGAATCCATGGGCTCAGAAAATCCTTTCACCTCGGCCTCCCAAAGTGCTGGGATTATAGGTGTGAGCAACCACATCCAGCTGTTTTACTTTTTAATGGCAAAGACTATCGGTTATATTTTTGACCACCTCCTAAATTCCTTTTATTACAGCCCATAATGAGATCTGGGGTGGGGAAGGAGAAGATGTGCCAGAGATATGAGTAGAATTAATGAAGTAGCCACCTAGTTTAAAGCAGCAAAGACTCATGTTAGAAAACAGCCAGTACTATTTACTATTGACTTACTTTCCAAAGAGAAAAAATGAACTCTTTATGAAAACATACCCTACCCTAAAAGACTGTTAAAATTTTGTTACAAATTCGTTAAGGTATCTTGCACAGTCTTATCTAGGCTCTTCCTGATTGACTAACCCAAAAAGGGGGAGAACACAGGAAAACTTTAGAGAAGGAAGGCTCACCTATCTGTTGGTAAGTGATTGTTTTGTTTTGCGTTAGGTTTGGCTTGCCTTCAAAATGTCATCTCTAGGTAAAAATGTCAGTTTAACAAATTATGCAAAGGATATATACTCAGGCAGATGACCTTTTTATTTGTTTATTTTTGAAAAGAAGTAAACTGCCTCTATAATTAGTCAATCCTGTATCTTCAGAGTCTAGCATGGTGCTCAGCCCATAGTGGATGCTTGGTAAGCATTTGTGTTATTATACTTTTTCACTTTTTTTTTGTCCTTGACTATAAAGATAAACAAATTTCATAGAGTACAATCATAGAGTAAGCCTGGGAGCTAGTCCAGCCTGGATGCTTCTGGTCCCCTAGATGACATTGGAACATCACTGCTATTTCTTACTAACCTTGCAGGTCATTACTCATTTGTGGGTAATAAAAGCTGTTTGTGGGTAATAAAAGCTGTTTATAGAGTCAAGAACCAGTCTAGTTGGTTTTTTTAAAAAATAAGACTGCATTGTTTGGAATAGAAAAATGTATCATAACAAGCATGAGCAACTTCCACAAAATTTTATGTGCGTGTGGGTATCAGAAACAAGTTTTGTGGGATGATGACACATTTGTTGTGATGTATTTTTCTATTGCAAACAATATGGAAGGGTTATGGTCAAAAAAGTCTGAAAATAATTTTTTAAAACTCTACAACGATGTCTAAACTATAGTCGTGTATCTGCTTCTACTGCATGTAGAAGATGTCAGAAAATAACTGCTTTTTATTTTGGGTTGTAAAAGACTTTAAATAAGACAGACCACTTAGATTGGTGGCTATCAAATGATAACATCCAGTACATGTAAGCTAGTTATAGTAGCAACACTAGGAAGCCTACTAGAGCAGTGTTTGTTTCAGGGAACACGGAAAGACAACAGCTGGAACCAGGTGAACAGCAAGAAAATTTACTTTTACTCTGCAAAAAAGCCTGATCACAGGTTTTGGCTCATAGGTTATTAGAGCCAAAGTTCCCCGGTTATCTTCTCACCTCCTCTTCTAGTGAAAAGATGATCTCACTTGACAGGAGTGATTTGGTTTTAAAGTATATCTATACTATAATAATTATTCAAACTCTATGCTCCAATATTCCATAGAGGATATCCTGCTGGGATTGTTAGTTCACATCTAAGGTAAGGAATGTGCCTAACCAAACAGCAAATGTGAGTCATCTTATTAGATATGTTTATCAAGAACCACAGACTGCTTTAAACTATAGGAAAACAAAGAGCAGGAACAACAGAACAGCCCATCAGTTTTGAAATATAAACAGGCATTCTTCTCCACGTTAGTCATCAGAGTTGGCCTTGACTTTGAAGATGGTGAGCAGATTACAGCCTTAAGGGCAAAGCTGTGGACAATATCTGCATACACTGAAATCCAATTTCATGTGGTCTAAACGCTAACAAGGGTGTATAAGTCTGACTTTCATGAAAGACAGCCACCAGCCAGAATAATGTAACAAAAACAATCAGACCCAGAATAAAAATGTATTATGATTCTCTCAAAATAAAGTTAGCTCCAGGTATTTCCCATTGGCTCCAAGCCACTGGAGGGAGAACAGGGAAGTCCTAAAAAAACAACAAACTAAATACCTCCAACTTCAAGTCAAGTAGAATAGTTTTTCTTAGAACAGTAGAGGGGCCAAAGAATTGCTCAACCCACCAGGAGACAGAGGTCAAATGGAAAATATCTAAGATAAAATTATCTGAAAACCTCTTAGTAGAGAAATAAAGAAGAGTTGAAACCTATTCTGTTATAACTTGTAATAGATCTCTTTGCTGAACACCTTATAAGTTAAAAGTTGCTATCGTTAGCCAAGCGAGGTGGCTTAAGCCTGTAATCCCAGCACTTTGGGAGGCCAAGGTGAGAGGATCGCTTGAGCTTGTGGGTTCGAGACCAGCCTGGGCAACATGGTGAGACCTCGTCTCTACAATAAATTAAAAAATCAGCTGGGTATGGTAGCACGTGCCTGTAGTTCCAGCTACTTGGAAAGCTGAGGCAGAAGGATCACCGGAGCCCAGTAGGTCAACGCTGGGGTGGCCGTGAATGTGCCACTGCACTCCAGCCTGGGCAACAGAGTGAGATTCCAACGCAAAAAAAAAAAAAAAAAGAGTTGCTATCATCTCCTTTTCCTTAGTTTATAACAAATAGCTTTAACACAGGTAGTCTTCGTATGGGGTCCTGAGCAGCAGGGGCCATAAGGAAAGGAAAATTAAAAGAAAAATTGAGCACACAGGTGAAAGAAAGGTGATGACATCTGTGACTACTACTGCTGGCTCACTTTACTCTCCCCCTTAAGAAGGTTTTAAAGAATAGCAGCCCGAGACACTTCACACAGTGAGTGGCCATACACATTCATCTACTAATGAAATTCTAGATGGCATCTCTAACTATTAGATGTTATGGCAAGAGACTGAGATGAACTAAGTTTGCTTTTTGGGAAGAAACATGAGGGTTGTGTCCTCATTTGGAGTCATCTACTAACCAATTCATAAGTTCTGTGCCCACCAGCCACACTGGCCTTTCTAGAATGGAGTTCACCTACCACACGGACTTTGCAATTTCTGTCCACCTCCCTAGAATGCTTTCCTGCCACCTGCTATTCCCCTTTGAGACCTCAACTCAAACTGTACTTCTTTAGGGTACTATTACTGGACCCTGAGACTAGGTTAGGTTCTCATCAAGAGTTCTCACAGCACCGCCTACTTCTGCTCCACAGCATGCTAAACAGTTGTCATGCTACTTGCGTGGTTATTTAATTTGTGACCCTTCTCCAATGTGCTGTAAGCCTTATTTATTTGCACAGGAACTCTGTCCTTTGTTCTCCACTGATCCCCACCAAGTTCAGCACATAGCATAATACCTGGCACATATCTGATGCATGAACAAATAAAGGACATGATGAAGAATGTGGCATCCCTTTAATTAAGGTGTGACTAATACTATATATTTTTAAAAGGTAGATGTGACCCAAAACAATTGCCAAAAAAAAAAATTTTTTTAAGTCCGAGTCTCACTCTGTCGCCCAGGCTGGAGTGCAGTGGCATGCTCACGGCCATTGCAGCCTGAATCTGCTGGGGTCAGGTGATTCAGTCTTCCAAGTAGCTGGAACCACAGGCATGTGCCACCACACCTGGCTAATTTTTTGATTTATTGTAGAGACAAGTCTTGCCATGTTGCTCAGGCTGGTCTCAAACCCCTGAACTCAGGCAATCCTCTCGCCTCTGCCTCCCAAAGTGCTGGGATTACAGGCTTGAGCCACCATGCCCAGCCTGATTGCCAAAATTTATAGTGTGACTGGAGCTCAGCTGCCTCTTTAGATATTTTCTTTTTGAAAGAAAAATAATCAAAACAAAATGGCCCAAAATACAAAGTCACTCAACATTATTTAAATACAACCAACCTTCTGAAATGCAACATTAGAGCATTTTATTTATCACCAATATTTCAATGGAAGAATCATCCAGGTGCTTTTACAAAAAGTATCACAGTTGCTTATTATTTCGTCTTTAATCAGTATCAAGGCTCTGGGAAAAATACAGGATAACTGTCATAAGTTAGGCTATAAAACAACTTTATAGACAGAGGCACTTTGCTGCTCACAGAGATAAGCCACCACACTGACCTAATGTACCAAAAGCTGACAAAAATGCATCAGTTTTTATTTGTTCTCTATCATAAGAATATTTCTAAAATAAGCATATTAAACTAGGCATTTTCATTTTTCTCCCCAAACTGTCCTATAAAAGTAAAGAACGAAGACTGGAGCTGTCCATAAAAAAAAAGAACTGAAGCCAGGTGAGATGGCTCATGCCTATAATCCCAGCACTCTGGGAGGCTGAGGTGAGAGGATTGCCTGAGCTTGTGGGTTTGAGACTAGCCTGGACAACATGGCGAGACCTAGTCTCTACAACAAATCAAAAAATTAGCTGGGTGTGGTGGCGCATGCCTGTAGTTCCAGCTACTTGGAAGGCTGAGGCAGAAGGATCACCTGAGCCCAGCAGGACGAGGCTGCGGTGGCCGTGAGCAGCGTGCCACTGCACTCCAGCCTGGGCAACAGAGTGAAACTCCAACTCAACAAAACAAAACAAAACACCAAGAACTGAAATAGGTATAGACTGGGACACTAAGTCCCAACAGATAAAACAATGTTGGTTTTTTTTTGGGGGGGGGGTTCCTTCCATACATAGAACAACAGAGAGTAAAGAGCTAACCTTTTACCTAAAAAAAAATAATAATAAAGATTATGTTTGTCACACCTGAGGAGGCAATGAAAAATATAACACTCTCAAAGCCCATTAGAGAAGACAGAGAGAGACACAGAGACAGACAGATGCAGAGAGAGACAGATAGAAACAAAAGAGACACAGTAAGTGAAGTAAATTTCTGAATTTCATGCGGTCTCCAGACTACTTTTTTCCTCCCTTGTCCCCATCAAAAAACTTTCTGAATCTCAAAAGACTCATTTTAACCTCACAACAGCATAATAAAAATGCCACCAGGACCAAGAGAAAGCTAGATGAGGTGCTAAAAGTAGGTAGTTCCATATTCGTTTGTTGATACCAAGCAGACTGCTCTACTGCACCAGACAAAATGTGTGTGTGTCACAAAGAAGTTTCTCTAGCTTGGGTGAAACATTCCAGGTCACACAGAAGGCAACCCTGACCACTACGTCTGCTTAGTAGAAGTGCCAATTTCAAAACACACCAAACACTAAACCTTACTTGATATGAGGTTTGCTATAATGGTAACCAATTACACTTGCAATCAGTCCTATTTGATTCTGCTTAATGTTTGATCTGTGAGTCTACTTAACAGTCCTATTAATCATAATACTAGATCATCTAAGTCAATCTGCATACATTTTCCCAATCGGGATCAAGCAAAAAGAATTCTTTTTAATTAAAAAATCAATAAAAGTGAGGAACCTTCATAGTAATCTGAATAAACATGGGCAGTAGGAACCGAAGGCACTAAAGGAGATGACACACCTTAGAGAAAAGATATATATATTTTTTTGAGTTGGAGTCTCACTCCATTGACCAGGTTGGAGTGCAGTGGCATGATCATGGCCACCCCAGTGTTGACCTGCTGGGCTCTGGTGATCCTTCTGCCTCAGCCTTGCAAGTAGCCGGAACTACTGGTACATGCTACCATGCCCGGCTAATTTTTTGATTTAGGTCTCACCAAGTTGCCGGGGCTGGTCTCAAACCCGCGGGCTCAGGCAATCCACTTGCCTCAGCCTCCCAAAGTGTCGGGATTACAGGCTGAGCCACCGAAGCCAACTAAGAAATATTCTTATTTATCTTCCCCTTTCCTCTCCATTAAAAGATGAGTGTTTCAAGGGAGGCCATCCTGAAAAGCAATCGAGGAAAGAAGCTGAGGAGAAGGGGATGCCCACACTATAAGTTATTATCTGGTCTATTAGAATAGGAAGAAAAAGTAAACTTTAAAATCTTACTTTTATTTGGTAGATTAACACCCTTCTAAATTAACTGAAGTTGGTGGTTTAAATGGCTGGTCAATTTATTTAAGTGTGCAGAATAAGCTTGTGTGTTACGTATATGTTAGAAGAAACATTCTCACTAATATACAGAAAATCATCTCTATTTCCACTGTAACTTGTTTTTATGAGACACACTAACTTAAGATGTAAATGAAAAAGGCACCAAACTTAAATTTTTTTCTGTTTATACTTGCATACGTGGAACCCATTTTTCTCTCATAAGTTAATAAGAAAGGTATAACATTACCAGTTCCTATCTCTTGATACTTTTATGAAAGATGGAGAGGAAGAGCAGAGAAAAGAACATAAAATTGTAAGATAAAAGGAACTTAGTTCACAATTCTTTTTCAAATTCATCTATTCCAGAAACGTTTACTAGGTACCCACAATGTGCCACGCATGGTGTTCTGACTGACTGGACTTACGATTTGAGATATCTGAAAACCCAGAGAACACGATTATTTTGAAATTAACTTGTATATAATAACTTAAGCTTTAAGTAGTTAAAAATACAGACTTGAATATACAACACACTGTAGAGTTCAAAATTTTGGTGGCAGCCAGCCAAATTTAGACACACTAATTATTTTAAGCTTCTCATATCTATCTACTGCTACTACTTAGTGGTTCTTTGTTCTTATACAGTACTCTAGTTTTATTTCTAGCATTAGACACAAACATTCAAAAATCATTTTCTAAAATACAGGCAGTCCAATGCAGAAATCACTAGCTTTGTTTTAGATACTTGTTGCTATGCTCTTGTATAGACAGCTTAAAAATGTTTGGTCCCTTCTGAATCGCTGAAGTTCCCCTACTTCTTTAGAGCATTTCACAATTGTAAATAAAAACCTCACCACCTGACCTAATCAGTAGATAGCTAGGAAGGGTCAGGATTCTAAGACTTAGGGATTTAATAACCAGGGTACAGTCTGCAGACTTCCATGTCACATCTCCAAAAAATAAATACCTAAGACAGACATAATATATATCTGATTTTAAAAAGGGTGTGGGGGGACCTCTTTTAGGTCCCCTCCCACCATGGGAGCTTTTCTGTCTTCTTAATAAATCCTACTTTTTCAAAAAAAAAGTAAGTTCAACCCCACAAACAGCCCTATTGTCTTATTCTAGAAAGTATCTACTTCCTTCTCTTCCTTTCCCCACAAATACAGCTAGGTTTTTGTCACTAAGAGGAAGACACAAAAGAGAGTAACCCCAAATGCCAACCAGGAGAAGGAAATTTAGGTTTCTCTTGAAATTGTTGATGAGATTATTACCGTCTAGCAAATATAGGACTATGATCTCTTCAAAAACATCTGGTGTAAATGAAGCTTAGATAGAGAATCTATAGAGAAAATGTGGTTATTCCAGAGGAAGAAAACCTCAAGTGCACAAGAATGCTGCTCTACACATCAAATTCTGTATCAAACACACACCTAGAGTGGTGCAATGGGGTGGCCTCATAGGTACACATGGGCACTTGGAAAATGACCATCATTCATGTCTTACTCATAGACCTTGATGTCAAAGTCTGCTGCAATTTGGATTTAAAAATTAGTCCACTAGAAAAATACCTTGGCAACACAAAAATGCTGACATTCTTTTGTTGTTGTTGTTTCTTTCCAAAAGATAAGCAAAACAAAGATGAGTTTCTCTCCTCTTATCTTAGCCCTCAAATGGAACCTCCTCTCAAAGTAGCAACATGAACAATAGGAAAAGGCATTAAAAATAAAGTAAAGAAAGGAGATGATGCTAGAAAGACTTCAAAGCAAACACTTAATTCAATGACTATGAAAAATAGTTCTATAACGGGAAAGGTCACTGCATGGTATAATCAAAAATCCTGGAAGATATACTCTGAAGGCATATTTTCCATAGTTTAGAGATCAGCAAACTAAAGCTTAAAGGTTAAGTGATTTGCTCTAAGTTACAAAGATAGCACTAGCACCTAGATCTTCTCACTTCTAGCCTCTGATTTTCTATTACAGCTCATTATAACTCAGAAATGGTTAGAAAAGGCCTACTGGATTCATAGATTTAATGATAATAATAACAACACATAATTTTTACTTGTGGCTTAAAATCATACATTAAATTTTATATAATTCTAAGTTTAACAAATAGAAAGTCCTTTCTCAAGTCTATTAACATGTAGCACGTGTAACAGGAAAATCTGACTTTATTATTTCAGCTATTAAATTGGCCATCAGCTGTAGCTTGGTCTATGGGACCCTTTAAGAGAATGCCTGTCTTCTAAGGCTCAGATCAACAACTACCAAGTATGGGAACTTGAGATTAGCACTTCAATGCCACAGTTATAATCCCTTTCTTTGTTACCATCACTTACCTTGATGGGTACTTCAGTGAGTAAGCAGCAGCCAGGAACCCACCTAGGTTGTGCCCGAGCAAGATTACTTTATCCAATCCTAGGACACATCTCCACTCTTCAATGGATTCTACAAACTGATTCTCCACTTCTTCTGCATCACTGTCAAACTTGGGTCTACTACTACGTCCAAAGCCCAATAGATCAAAAGCATAGATGGGCCTGTCAGTGCAAAGATCTCCAAAATTCAGTGCCCAGAGTCCAAGACCTCCTCCAAAACCATGAAGAAGGACAAGTGGAGTCTTATTTGAAATATTATGAGAGAACTTCAGTGTCCATATTTTATTTCCATTAGATATACAAACATGTTCTTTTTTGTATGTGCAAGGGACACCTAAGAAAACACAAAAGAGAAATTCTGCTTAGCTTCATTACTTCTTAGAAAGAGATTATACTCAGAGCAACCAAAAATTAGAAACCATCTGGTATCCATTTGTATGATTTTAGCCTTTATTGTCAGCCCTTTTAAAAAAGGCACATATTTTACTGAAGTAGGTTATTCTAAATGACCATGTTTTATATCAAAGAGGGAGGCTCTACCTCAGACAAGCTCCAAGTACCTGTTGCCAAGGTCTTTGGTAAGTCATACTACCCTCTGACTTCTTTCCACTTCTATCAATGAGGGTATTACACTCCTAGAATTGGAGAAGAACTTAGTGGTCATGAATTCATTATTTTAAGGTTTCTAGCTTTGCAGACATTAACAAAAGAATACCGTCTTGAACCTGTAGAACACTTGACAGACTAAGCGTTGAAGATTCAAGTTAAACTTGAAGAAACAATTTTTCCCCAGAAAGTAGTTATGCATTTAGGGAATAATTAGTGCATCTGTATTATACACATAGTGAAATATTAAGTCATTTCAAAGTTTAGTAGAAAAAAAAGAAAGGAACTCCTTAGCATGAGGCACCAGGTAATCTGAAAGTCTAGCAATCTCCCAGAAAATGCTAATAATTACAATTTTGTAGATCAAAACTCATCTTACCTTCAATGCTCTTGAACTAAGTACTTTAAACACTACCAGCACTGCCTAAAGATGAAACTAAATTTGAAATTCACTTCCACTAAATTATCAACTAAATAGCTATACTTCACAAATATCTCTTAATTATTTTGTGCATATTCATATGCAGCAGACAAAACACTGGAAAAACAGGAGTTTCTTCTTTTTAACCAAAGAAGTAATCTCAGGTTCTAAATCCACATAGTAGCAGCAAAGAAGAAACCCAACATTCATTCAGAATACTAATAGAGCTCATGACTCCAAGTGGGAGGACATGCTACGAGTTTAGAAAAGGAGGTGTTATGGCATTAATACCAAACCAAATCACTTCAGCATTTTAAACACAGATTTTGCATATTCCCGTAAAAACCACCTGCAACATCTATTAGAGAGTTCATCCCATTGCATTAGTAGCTTGCTTTTATGTCTGATACTGGAGCATGAACCAATTCTCACTCCTGTTTGCACTCTCTCCTAGAACCTAGAAGTAGGGAATCAAAATGTTTGTTAAGTGCATGTACTGAGCATCTAGCACCCTTTTTTATCTGATAAGAATTTTTTTTATTTTGGTAACCACAATGACAACTTTCTCAGTTTTGTAGAGAGCAAGATTAGCCAATTATATGGAGTGAGTAGAAATTCATTTTCATGTTAAAAATCCATGTAAGGCCAGGCCAGTGGCTCAAGCCTGAATCCCAGCACTTTGGGAGGCAGAGGTGAAGGAATTGCCTGAGCCCACAGGTTCAAGAACAGCCTGGGCAACTTGGCAAGACCTCATCTCTACGATAAATCAAAAATTTAGCCAAGCATGGTAGCGCACACCTGTAGTTCCAGCTACTTAGAAGGCTGAGGCAGAAGGATCGCCTGAGCCCAGCAAGTCGACACTGGAGTGGCCGTAAGCGTGCCACTGCACTCCAGCCTGGGTGATGGAACGAGACTCCAACTCAAAAAAAAAAAAAAAATCCATGTAATATGGCAAATTATCCCTTTCTAAGGATATACATTTTGATACGTTATGTTCACTTACTCCTGAATCATTCAAATGCACAAACAAAAATATTCATTAGAGGTAAAGAGGATGAAAACTAGGCATGGAAAAACATCTGTACATAAATACAAAAAATAATGTATATGAACTGCACTACTCCTCTAAATTGCATTAGCAAAACAAAATTGCACAATAAACATCATTGCTTAGACTATACCCTCAGTACCTGGGAACAGGAATGGCCTGACTTACAAGTTTGAATACAATTTAATGTTCATAAGAAATACATTTTTAAAAAGGCTTCTACACCACTATAAATGTAGAATTAAAGAATTCTAGAATGCTAGAACCAGAAGAAATTTTAAGGATCATCCAATCCCTTCATTTTAGAGGTAAGAAATGAGAAGTTTAAAAAAAGAGGGAGAGAGGGAGGAGCTGAGCAAAGTGACTTGCCCAAGATCCTGTAACTACCTACCTAGGCCTAGACAAAGTTACCAGGTTCTAGCCTATTCCATCATACAAGACTTCTTGCTGTGGAACACCTACAGTATGCTTTCAAAGTATAGGCTGGAGACACCTGGGAGGTCCCTGAGACACTTTGAAGAGATCCAGGAGGTCAAAACTGTTTTCATCATAATAATCAAATTTTATTTGCCTTTTTCAATCTCATTCTCTGATGAGTGTACAGCAGAGTTTTCCAGAGGCCACATGATATGAGACAGAAACAGGTATGAGAATTCAGCAGCCTTATAGTATAAGCCAGACATTAAAGTAATTTGTAAACATGTGAACAATGTTATATTTCTCATTACATTTTTGTTTGGAAGATTTTTTTAAAAACAAATGTTACTCATTCTAACCTATAATGGGTTTATTACTACTCTTTAAAATAAATTAATAAATTAATATATTTCAATTATTCGATTTTAATTTCCAATATGGTAAATATTGATAACTATAGCCCATAAAGTTCCTTGGGGTTCTTACTAATTTAAGAATATAACAGGGATCCAAGACCAAAAAGTTTGAGAATCCCTGTCCCCCCACATTTCTGTATTTGCTAATGACACAGAAAAGGAAAAAACTTCTTTTGCTAACAATACCACCACAGAATCTTATCTCCAGTTTCAGGGCAATTTGATATTTTGGGTCTATTTTAGCACATAGCTCAGTTAACTTACAAGAAGAAAACCTTACATTTTAACATTTTCTCTTCAGCTTCTTTAAGGTGCGATGCAGACGTAGGGCACCATGTGGGGAGCCAGCCAGTTAGCCATCCTGACCTAGAGCACCAAAAATAAAACACAAATAGGTGAGTTCATGCTCTTCTCAACTCCCAACTGTCACATGTAGAGAAGACAAGCAGCACAGGAAACTTACTGTCTATGTGACAGTGGAGCTTTGTGACAAAAGTGATCTAATAGATGCAAAGCACTGTGGCAAATACTGGGATACAGATTTCAATTTCAGTCTGTATACCTACAAGTAGAAATTAAAGTCCATTTTTTCTTCATGAATAGTCAGAATGCAAATAAACAAAAAGAGGATTAAAATGGGCAGAATAACAAAAGACCAAAAAGGGGCAAGCTCCTCGGATCCCTTCCCACTGTTCAAGCTTTTCTGTCCTCTCAATAAATCCTGCTCACGTAAAAAAAAAAAAAAAGACCAAAAAGGCATTCCCTAAAACTGCAAGACAACTCTTATTAGGGTAGAAGTCCAAAAAAGTTAAAGATCATGAGTAGGTTCATTTGAATGGTAGTTTCACAGCAAGTATAAAAGGTACCTGCTGTAGGGGTTGAGAGAAGAGAAACTTTACTAAAATCTGAGATTGATCATTAAAAAAAAGAAAAGGCTTCAAATATTCTGAAAAAGAGTAGTATCATACCCCTAATACAAACGTGGGAAGCTGGCTTGTATACAATCTGCTTAGGGTGAACTAGTTAATTGTTAATAGAAAACAAAAAAGCTTTGGGTATCAGCAAACAGTAGATGAAAAGAATGACCCCAGCCGGGCTCGGTGGCTCAGCCTGTAATCCCGCGCTTTGGGAGGCTGAGGTGAGTGGATTGCCTGAGCCCGCGGGTTCGAGACCCGCCCGGGCAAATTGGCGAGACCTCATCTCTACAATAAATCAAAAATCAGCCGGGCGTGGTAGCACGTGCCTGTAGTTCCAGCTACTTGGAAGGCTGAGGCGGAAGGATCGCCGGAGCCCAGCAGGTTGAGGCTACGGTGGCCGGGAGTGGCCACTGCACTGCAGTCTGGGCGACAGAGTGAGACTCCAACTCAAAAAAAAAAAAAAGAAAAGAAAAGAATGACCCAGGCATCCGTCAGAAGACAGCAGAACAAAGAACAAGGAAGCAGATCTGAGGCAACAGGTGAGGAAAGGCATGGGAATGCTAGAACTGATACACTTTGGGGGTAGCTAACCAAAGAGAGGCAGAGCCTTCAATTCATCTCACTGTGGGGCAGCAGCAGACAATGTAGAGCTTTTACTAGCAAAGGCTCAGCACACTGCTGGCAGTATTTAAAATGAAACCTTTCTGGAGAAAGAAAAATGAATTAGAAGAGGAAAAGTGACTGACTACAGATTCCAGATGAGAGGTCAGGGCCTGAACCAAGGTTTTGGTAACAGGGATAGCAACAAGAAGATGTGGCCAAAGAATATTTAAAAGAAAAACAGGCTAGATTTTATAACTGTTAGATATAATGATGGTATAATAAGGATTCCCAGGCTTCTGTCTTAGGGAATCACTATAATGACAGAAAACACAAGAATAAGAATAGGTGTGAGTAGAAAAATGTGCTAAGTTTTAGAAGGGTTGTGATCCAGCATCCAGCTTTTCTATCCTTTATAGGCTCATCCTTCAATACTTCCCTTATCTGTAGATCTTCTCTGGATATTATATGTAACCAGTACTCTATAAATAATGTTTGCTACATGGTTAAGCCATCTCCGTTTCATAGATGCAAAAACTGAAGTTCACAAATGTTAAACACCAAGTCCAAGGGTATACAGCTAATAAATGACAGAGAATTGAGTTCAATTCTGAGTGACTCCAAAGCCCTTCTTTCTCATATGACTACCCTCCTTAAAATGTCTGAGGAGTTGCCCACTACCTACAGGATAAAGTCCATATTCTTTAGACCTTCACAGAAAGTACTTTTCAACAGGGTTCCCCAACCCCCTGGGTCATAGACTGATACCAATCTGTGGCCTGTTAGAAACCAGGTCGCACAGCAGGAAGTGAGTAGCAGGTGAACAGAGTTCAGTCTGCTGTCAGATCAGTGATGGCATTAGATTCTCACAGGAGCATAAGCCCTCTTGTGAACCATGCATGTGAGAGATCTAGGTAACACACTCTTTATGAGAATCTAATGCCTGATGATACCCCCTTGTTCCCAGTCCTTGTCCAGTCTGTATAGTGATGCACAGATTGGACAATAAATAACATATTAACTTGGGAGAAAGAAAACACTATCTACTCAAATAAAAAAACACCAGGTGAAAGACATCAAACAAATTACTATTGGACAGCATGTATCAATG
Organism: Tarsius wallacei; assembly: GCA_963574415.1. Classification (NCBI taxonomy): domain Eukaryota; kingdom Metazoa; phylum Chordata; class Mammalia; order Primates; family Tarsiidae; genus Tarsius; species Tarsius wallacei. The sequence goes on along the minus strand of CAUYQG010157953.1, from coordinate 29 downwards.
AACCTGCAGTGCATGTTGGTGACTGTTTC
>CAUYQG010157952.1:0-14341 GCA_963574415.1 Tarsius wallacei | reverse complement strand
CAGTCTCCACTTGCTGGACTCCGGCGATCCTTCCGCCTCAGCCTTCCAAGTAGCTGGAACTACAGGCGCGTGCTACCACGCCCGGCTGATTTTTTGATTTATTGTAGAGATGAGGTCTCGCCAAGTTGCCCAGGCGGGTCTGGAACCCGCGGGCTCAGGCAGTCCACTCACCTCAGCCTCCTAAAGGCACAGGATTACAGGCTGAGCCACCGAGCCCGGCTTAGCACATTCTTATGTTGACAATCTTACAGAGTTGGTTGCTATTTATTTATTCAAGTGTTAAGTGAATTTGTGCCTAAGAATGTTTTACTAGGAATTTTGGAACCTGTGCTTATTAGTTTTGCTTAAAAGGCTATTGTATGAATTTTCACTTAACACAAGTAAACTTGGGCTTTTTGATTACTTGATATAAATATTAACTTGAAGTTAGTCTGCATCTCTTTGTTTTAGCTGCGTTGAGATAAAAATACTATTTTTAAGGGTAAAGGACATCTAAAAAATATTCTGGTATTGCATATATGACAGAAAATTCATTTATTTAATTTAATTTTTTTTTTCTTTTTGAGTCAAGAGTCTCACTTTGTCGCCCAGGCTGGATGGCAGTGGCATACTTCCAGTTACCTCAGCCTCTACTTGCTGGGCTTAGGTGATTCTTCTGCCTCAGCCTTCCAAGTTACTGGAACTACAGGTGCCCACCGCCATGCCTGGCTAATTTTTTGATTTATTGTAGAGACGAGGTCTCACCAAATTGTCTAGGCTGGTCTTGAACCCCTGGGCTCAGGCAGTCCTCTCGCCTTGGCCTCCCAAAGTGCTGGGATTACAGGCTGAGCGACTAAGCCTGGCCCTGTTCATTGTATTTCATACTAGAGTTTTTTACTCTTAGGATTTGAAGTAATGGGTCTTTGAAAGATGACAGATATCTTTGCTAGATCTAAATTTCAATTATTTCCCTTTTGTAAACTCTCCCAGAACTATATGCAAGGACTGATTTTTATGTCTTTGCTTTTGCTAGGGTTTAGTCAAGCTAGTCAGGATACATAAAATGAGTTGATTGTCATCACATCACATTCAAAGGCTAATGATGAGTTTGGTGAATCTTGTTAAAATTAATCTTAATCTGTTCAACTCAAAAAAGAAGAACTAATCTTAATATGTGAAATAAATCTATTCAAATATTTAAATTGATGGTGGAAAGTACCTAATATGTTTTACAATTATGTTTATAGCTTTCAAATTCTGCCTCCAATATACCCGTAAGGCTGAATTCCGTAAGTTGTGTGACAATTTGAGAATGCACTTATCACAGATTCAGCGCCATCATAACCAAAGTACAGCTATCAATCTCAATAACCCTGAGAGCCAGTCCATGCATTTGGAAACCAGGCTGGTTCAGTTGGACAGTGCTATCAGCATGGAATTGTGGCAGGTATGTTGTGAGCTATTAGGTTTTCTTTCTGGTATTAATAGACTGTAGACTGTACTCTCCCCCCACCGCCTTTTTTTTTTTTTTTTTGAGTTGGAGTCTCACTGTCATCGCCCAGGCTGGAGTGCAGTGGCACATTCGTGGCCACTGCTTGCCTCGACCTGCTGGGCTTAGGCAATCCTTCCACCTCAGCCTTCCGAGTAGTTTTTTTCCCTTTAATGAGTGTCTTTATCTTGGTAGGCATTGGTTAATTTTAATAAATAAGGTGAGGAATTTAAAGTTGTTTGAACTGGGAAGAGATCTAGACAAGAAATCTCAGAATATTTTGGTTTTAGATGTCTTCTGTGAAATCTGGCTCAAATCACATAATTTCTTTCAGATCCAGTTTGTTTCTTTATAAAATAATATATCATCAGTGCTATTCAAAAGTGTGGTTTCACAAATGGTGCCAGTTTGTGAACTGTATAGTCTGTGATGAAATAAGTATAGGGTAAAAAAGCATTTACAGAATTTTTTAGTTGTAATTTTATTGTAATTTTTTTGTTTACTTATTATAAAAACTGAGCTTTTTCAGTTTTATGTTTATAGTAATTTTATATTTTATATTTGTTGGTGAGAGGCTTGAAACTTTTTAAACTTTACAGATAATTGGAGAAGTGATGTTCTAGGTTATTTTACAGATTTTTTAGCACTGCTTGAGCCAGGAGATCTAAATGGTGGTGGGAAGCTGGTCCTCTGTGGCCTTTTACCCCTAAGAATTCTGCGAAGAAATTTTCATATGATTTTGTAGCCATAATAACTTGGAAGGATTTTATATATTTATATTTTATATATTTGATGGAAAATATTTAATTAAAATTATAGGCCGGGCACAGCACTTTGGGAGGCCAAGATGAGAGGATTACCTGAGCCCATGGGTTTGAGACCAGTCTGGGCAACTTGGCGAGACCTCATCTCTACAATAAATCAAGAAAAATTAGCCGGGCCTGGTGGCACATGACTGTAGTTCCAGCTACTTGGAAGGCTGAGATGGAAGGATAGCCTGAGCCCATTCTTTTTATATTCCCCCAAGTGATGGGGTAACGTGCAAATATTTTCTCTTTTGGTCTGCACCATCTACTTTATAGTATTTTCTAATGAACTTTAAAAACTTGAAGGAGTTAGTGTTTTTATAATAAAGTCAGTGTTCACAAATATATCAGGTGTTAAGTTGTAGATGAGTAAAAATAAGCACACATGAAGGCATTTTATTTGCTTTTATTTTTCTGTGTTCTGTGTTGGCTTCATAAAGAGATTTGAATTAGATTTTTTTTGTTATAGAATGCAATAACTGTAATTTGTACTACTAATTTTAGGAAGCATTCAAAGCTGTGGAAGATATTCATGGACTATTCTCCTTGTCTAAAAAACCACCTAAACCTCAGTTGATGGCAAATTACTACAACAAAGTCTCAACTGTGTTTTGGAAATCTGGAAATGTTCTTTTTCATGCATCTACACTTCATCGTCTTTACCATCTGTCTAGAGAAATGAGAAAGAATCTTACACAAGATGAAATGCAGAGGTAAGAATGTTATAGTTGGAGAATGTTGAAATTCTGTAACAAATATCTTCTGCCAAATGGCATGGCATTTTCATTATATTCTAGGTTAGGGTTGTGTGTGTGTGTGTGTGTGTGTGTGTGTTGAGAGGAAGGTGGTAATAGGAGAAGAAACAACCAGGGGTTAATTGAAGAGTATTGAAAACTTAGAGGGCCTATTTTTGTCCAGGCAAGTAACCTTTTTTTTTTTTTTTTGAACTTTGCATACATTTGTGTGAGCAAGCTCTAGCCGGTGCTACTGGATTTACAGAACCCCACTGCATAGACTCAACAGTTTTCTGAATTTAAAACTTGAATGTCATGTTAGGAGGATTATTTGACACCGACAAGAAGCATGGGAAATGTCATGGGCCTTGACATACACTGAAGTAAAAGACCAGTGAGGAAGCTAGGTCAGAGTTCATTGGCAGAGCATTTGGAGGAAACAAGCCTCACAGCATAATTAGGCCTGGCAGGAGGGTCAGGGTTTCTCATCCTCTGGTTATTGACAGTTTTGGTTGTATAATTCTTAGTTGCAGGGCACTGTCCTGTGCATTGTAGGATGTTTACAGGTGTCCCTAGCTTCTACTCATTAGATGCTGGTAGCATCCCCCTACTTATGACTACTAAAAATGTCTCTACAGTTTGCTCTTCTTGTATAGGTCCTTGGTAGCTCACTTGTTTAATAACCAACTCCTCTAAAAAGCCTAATTGAGAAAATCCTTTGTACTTATGTACAGGTATTTAGAGTCTATTCTTAGAACAAGTTAAACTTAAATACTTCGATCAAGTTATTTTTTTCCAGATTATTAAGTATTAACTGTAGAATATTTAGGACATAAATATTCTCCTACAAATACATATAGATATAACACAGGTCAATAACCCAACAACTTACAGACCATTTTGTTTTTTATTTGTATTTTATGAGACAGCGTCTCATTTTGTTGTCAGGCTACCGTGCGATAATAGCTCACTGCAGCCTCCAGCTCCTGGGTTCAAGTGATTCTCCTGCCTCAGCCTCCTGAGTAGCTGGGATTACAGATGTGAGCTACCATGGTTGGCTAATTTTTAAAAAAATTTTTGTGGAGACAAAGTCTTGTTGTGTTGCTTAGGCTGATTTTGAACTTCTTGCTTCAAGTGATCTCCCACCTTGACCTCCCAAAGTGCTGGGTTTATAGGCATGAGCTAATGCACATGGACTTTTTAAAAAAAAATACATGTATATTGTTTGCTTTGTCACTTTTTTTTTTTTTTTGAATGGGAGTCTCACTTTATCACTCATGCTGGAGTGCAGTGGCATACTCACTGTCACTGCAACCTTGAACTGCTAGGCTCAGGCGATCCTCCCGCCTCAGTCTTTTTAGTAGCTTGAACTACAGGCATCACTCCCAGCTAGTCTTTTGATTTATTGTAGAGACGAGATCTCACTAAGTTGCCCAGTCTGGTCTCAAACCCTTGGGCTCAGGCAGTCCTCTCACCTCTGCTTCCCAAAGTGCTGGGATATTATAGGCGTGAGCGCTTGAGGACAGTGTCTATTATGGCATTCATTGCTTCTTATATACTCGACATCCAATTGATACAAGGAAAAAACTCTTTCCTCCACTCCCAAAATGTTTAACTCTTTCTTCAGAGAGTATTGTAATAATGAGCATTAGGCTGTTTTGCTGTATACATTTAAGTTTAATTCTCTGCAGTAGCTTTATGACTCAGAAAATTATCTTGTCTAAGGTCACAGTCTTGGAAATAGTGAAGCTGAGATTCTGGTCTTTTGAGCCCCATCAGCCATAATTCTTTTTTTTTTTTTTTTGAGTTGGAGTCCCACTCGATCGCCCAGACTGGAGTGCAGTGGCCGCTTCCGACCACCGCAGCCTCGACCTGCTGGGCTCCGGAGATCCTTCCACCTCAGCCTTCCAAGTAGCTGGAACTACAGGCGCGCGCTACCACGCCCGGCTAATTTTTTTTTTTGATTTATTGTAGAGATGAGGTTTCGCCTGCCCAGGCGGGTCTCGAACCCGCGGGCTCAGGCAGTCTACTCACCTCAGCCTCCCAAGGCGCGGGATTACAGGCTGAGCCACCGAGCCCGGCCAGCCATAATTCTTAGTGTCCTAGTGTTCTGAATTCAACTTGACTTTCTTCTTGTCTTTTAAGGCAGTGAAAATTTAGCTCTTGTCTCTTTCCTCTTCCCCCACTACCATAATTGTGTTCACTTGGGTCTTTATAATTTTTTTTCCCTTATTGCCACTTAAATCCTTAGTTTTTTTATGCTGCCTTATGTTTGTAAGGAATTGTGGAATATATGAATGTGCCTTTTCTGCCTCTTAACCACAATGTTTTTCTGCAGCTAGAAAACACTGGCAATAGTGAGTAGGGTGGATGAAGTTTTGATTCTCCAAGTATTCATTTAAGCATAGTCCATTTCTCTTAATCCTATGCTGTGATGGAATAATAGTTATGAATGTAGTTTAGCATGGTGATATGCATATCCTGTCACTTACCAGATGATTAAAGAAAAGAGCTTGTCTGCTTAGCAAGTATTATTTACAATCTTAACAGATTTTCCTTTGTTCTCCACAGAATGTCTACTAGAGTCCTTTTGGCCACCCTTTCCATCCCTATTACTCCTGAGCGTACTGATATTGCTCGACTTCTGGATATGGATGGTATTATAGTTGAAAAACAACGTCGACTTGCAACGCTTCTAGGTCTCCAAGCCCCACCAACACGAATTGGCCTTATTAATGATATGGTTAGTATAAGTGTGAATGTTTTTATTATACCTTTTTTACAGGAGATATATATATATGTGTATTTAATATATATATAAAATAAAACTTGTGGTCAGGTTTAATAACTCATGATTAAATACTAGGGATTCTGCTTGATTGCCATGGGATTCTTTTTTTTTTTTTTTTTTTTAAAGTTTAAGTCTCTCACTCTGTCGCCCAGGCTGGAGTGCAGTGGCACACTCACGGCCACCTCAACCTCGACCCGCTGGGCCCAGACGATCCTTCTGCCTCAGCCTTCCAAGTAGCTGGAACTACAGGCATGTGCCACCATGCCTGGCTAGTTTTTTGATGTATTGTAGAGATAAGGTCTCGCCAAGTTGCCTAGGCTGGTCTTGAACCCGTGGGCTTTTAGGCAATCCTCTCAGCTCAGCCTCCCAAAGTGCTGGGATTTTAGGTGTGAGCCACTGCGCTCAGCCTGCTGGGGGATTCTGATGCATGGACAGGGAACCATTGTTGTAAATCAGCACCGTGTTCAGCTGAGGCAGTTCCTCTCTAGTATGTGAGCTGGAGTTGAATTGGTGGCAGCTTTGATGTAGTCGACTTGGACAGGCTTTGAGGAGTACTATGAACCACTCAGAGAAAAAGTAATTATTGACAAGAAGCTTCATGGCTTATTTTAGGGAGCTTTAGGAGAACTAATCAAGTTGACATGGGAAATAACAGTGATGAGGCTAGGAGAGGAGGTGAGGTAGATTTAGGCCTGGTTTTAGACAACTAAAAATATTTCCAGCTTTTCTTTCTCTTAAACTTGCATTTTATATTTTTAAAGCAGTGGTTCATAATCAGGGTTATACGATTAAATTGTGTGTGAAATACTTGTTGAAATGCAGATTACTAGATTATACCTATCAAGTATACAACATTGGGTTCAGAGTGTGAAGCCTAAGATTTGTGTACCTTTATAATGTTTCACATTGATGGAACTTTTCATTCAGGGGACATTTATTGAGTACCTGTTATGTGCCTGGCACCTAATAAGATGAAACTTGTATTCCAGGGGAGTTTAGCTTCTAGGGACACTTTCATAATAGTCTGACTTCGTAGTTATTGCAGTAATCAACTCCAGCTAATTATTTTAGGATAAGAGAAAAAGCGGGACGAATGGTAGAGGCAGGTATTAAGGAAAAATTGACTTGGCTGTATGTTTACAAAACATGAAATTTAAATCTGGAATAGTCCCTAATTTGTGAATAAAGCAATTAAAGAAATTTCAGATAGATACTATCAAGTATAGCTCTCTTAGGTATCGTTTAAATGGATTCCGAGGAAGCACCTGTAGTGACGCTAGTAAAAGCCAGATAAGAGGCCTTAGTTTTCTGGAGGTGTCAGTTTAGTTAAGAACTAATTTACTTCCTAGATAGCATTTTTCTCTTGCGATGTGTTTTTTGTGATTATAGTAGTGCACGTTCCCATTGTAGCCAGCTTTTGAAAATAATTATTGGCCGGGCTTGGTGGCTAATTATTGGCCCAGCACTTTGGGAGGCCGAGGCGAGTGGATTGCCTGAGCCGGTGGGTTCGAGACCCACCCGGGCAACTTGGCGAGACATCATCTCTACAATAAGTCAAAAACTAGTCGGGCATGGTAGCGCGCGCCTGTAGTTCTGGCTACTTGGAAGGCTGAGGCGGAAGGATCGCCCGAACCCAGTAGGTTGAGGTTGCGTTGGCCGAGAGCGTGCCACTGCACTCCAGTCTGGGCGACAGAGTGACAACTCCACAACTCAAAAAAAAAAAAAATTAATATAGAACTGTATTTTTTTTTTACTTTGTACGCCTCCTTGTTATATTCTACTGCTACTTCTCACAAAGTTCACCTTTGTGTTTTAGACAAGTTTTTATGGGATTAATATAGGATTAGATGTAACATTAGATTAGATGTTTTTCAGAGGAGGTTTTATTAGCAAATATGTCTTAAACATTTGTTTGTGGATTTTTTTTATTTCTTGTGAGTTGTAGTCTCATTCTGTCGCCCTGGCTGGAGTGCAGTGTCACGCTCATGGTCACTGCAGCCTAGATCTGCTGGGCTCAGGTGATCCTTCCACTTCAGCCTTCCAAGTAGCTGGAATCACAGACATGTGCCATCATGCCTGGCTGATTTTTTGATTTATTGTAGAGACAAGATCTCGCCGTGTTGCTCAGGTTGTTCTTAAACCCCTGAGCTCAGGTTATCCTCTCTCCTCGGCCTCCCAAAGTGCTGGGATTACAGGCATGAGCCACTGCGCCTGGCTGTTAGTGTTTTTTTAAAGCTGAAGAAATGTGTCACACTGTATAATTCATATATTTTGCTCCCATAGCTCTCCACATCAGCCCTTGATTTTTTTTTGAGTTGGAATCTCACTCTGTTGCCCGGGCTGGAGAGCAATGGCACACTCACGGCCACCGCAGCCTTGACCTGCTGGGCTCAGGCGATCCTTCTGCCACAGCCTTCCAAGTAGCTGGCACTACAGGTGTGCACCACCACACCTGGTGAATTAAAAAAAAATTTTTTTTTAAATTGTAGTTACAAGGTCTCACTTTGTTGCCCAGGCTGGTCTCAAATCCCTGGGCTCAGGCAGTCCTCTCACCTCTGCCTCCCAAAGTGCTAGGATTACAGGTGTGAGCCACCAAGCCCGGCTAGCCCTTGATATTAAAGGTGGTTTCTTATGATACATATTCAGTTATTAGTGATGAGGGACATTGAATCATTAGCCAGGACATCTAGATTTAGGACCTCATTTTGTCCATGGAGAGTGTAGAAGTTTAAAAGAAGAGTACTTAATTGGTGTCAGGTGAATGGATTAGCTGCTTTGGGCTCATGTAACTGCATTTGTGAGACCAAATTTTATGATAGGAATGAAATTAGAGGTGGTGAATTTTATTTCAGTGTATATACCACACTTTGTTACAGTAAAGATGTAAGAATGCTTACAAGGGGGAAGTATTAAAAGTATTTTACATAGGAGTTATACTTAGATCAGAGTGTTCCAGTGTGGATACCTTGGAGACAGGATTTGTCAAATCTGCCTCAGTCTTGTGACCCATTCTGTATGGGTATACACTCCTGTACTTTGCTGTGTTCTAGCAGTTCTGTCCTTGGGTTAGCAATTCCCAACCTGTGACATTCTAGGGTACGACATAGGAGTTGATAGTAGGTAGTTTTTAGCTTTATACAATCATGGTGCTCTTGTCTCCTTTAAGAAAGGTTTTGCAAGCAACATTGATATTGGAATGGAAGATGAGTTATAGTCAAATGTAAATTGAAGACATTATTAAAGTACAACATTGAAGAGGTACAAATCCTAAGTATAATTGGGTGAATTCTTGAGAGGTTCTTCCCAGTCACCACTCTCCCATACTTCCCAACAAAAGCCACTATACTTATGTAGAATTCCTCTTTGTGTATTTTATATAAAAATTAAGGTTCATACAAATGAGATGATATGTGAAATTTTTTTTCACATCATTCTGTTTGTGAGGTTTACTCATTCTATGTAGTTGGACTTTTTGGGCCTTTCTTTGTGTTATATGAATTTACAACTATCCTGTTGACGTAAATTTTGAATTGTTTCCAGTTTGGGGCTATTAGGAATAGTGATGCCAAAGTAATTTTTTATGTGGCAACTTATATAAAAGTAATTTGTAATAAATCTGGTATTTTACTTGTTATGGTAATAAGTTATTCTATATTGGTCCCAATAGTTGTCTTTGTAAATGTCTAATTGATTTTTTTTTTTGAGAGTTTTTCTTTCCTAAGTTCTTGTGGGACTCTTTCCACTATAGGTAGATGCACAGTATGGGGCAAGAGATTCAACACAGTTATGCTTTGAATTCTTTGGTAAATTTATAGAATTTAAGTCTGGATGATCTTTCAGTCCTCCAGATTTCCAATTATATAGTTTTAAAAAAAATGTTTATTCAGTTCAGAATCTCAATTGGAAAATCTCCTTTATCAGTTATATCTTTTGTTTTGCTTACCGAAGGTCAGATTCAATGTATTACAATATGTTGTGCCAGAAGTGAAGGACCTTTACAATTGGTTGGAAGTCGAATTTAACCCATTAAAACTCTGTGAGAGAGTCACAAAGGTAAGCCTTTAGTTTAAGTTGTGATTATGTTACCATGGAGTTGCCTCACTGCAGTTTTGGGTTTGCATTATATTTGTTTAGAGAGAAGCATTGTCCTGTTGTTTGAATTCAGTGCACATTTCATTGTCTTTTTTCTTTATGGCAAGAGAAAAGATATTTCTGATGTGCTAAACAAACATTTGGAGGTAAATTAGCAGCATGACTAATTTAGCCATCGCTGTCAGTCACCTTCAGACAAATATCAATAGCTTCATGATACATTTAATATTACCTTGTGTTGTGTAATGTCTTTGTATATTTTAAGAAACAAAGAATTATAGTGTTGTATAGAAAGTATAATTCTTTTTCAATTTAATGGATTTTATAGGTTCTAAATTGGGTTAGGGAACAACCTGAAAAGGAACCAGAATTGCAACAGTATGTGCCACAGCTGCAAAACAACACCATACTCCGCCTTCTACAGCAGGTATAAATGTTCTTTGGAAGAACTGGAATTTCCTTCAGTTTATGTTTTGATCATGTAACTAAAAACTGGAAAAATTTAGACGTGCCTAGGAAGTAAGAACCTCCCCCAAATTCCGCCCCTGACAAAAATTAGTTTCATTATTTATCAATTTGGAAAACAATTATTTACATGTTTTATAAACATCTTTTTTTTCAGTAATGTAGTGCAGGGCTACCTTATTCCTTTTAATACCTCCAAGATTTTCACAATCTAAAGGTATTATGGTGTATTTATTCAAACTCTTGATGGAAACCTATATTTCTAGTATTTTTCTGTTAAAAACGTATCAGCATTGAGCATCTTCCATGCATGTATCTTTGCATACTTCAGTGACTGTGACATAAGAGGTACATAGAGTTTACACATTTAAAGCCCCTCAGAAGCTTAGATTAGTAGACCCTCCCACCAGTGGTGAATGAGATGGCCTTTTCATCTTATGCTAACACTAGGCATTATCTTCTAATATATTTTTTAGTCCAATTTCTTGAGTCAAGATTGAATGTTATGAATTTTAATGGCTTAAATTTGGTTTCCATTTGTTTCATTTGGGAAGGAGGATCTTCTATCATATATTCTCCTCAGTATTTGTGCACATTTCATTGACCTGCTTTCTTTTTGTATATGTGAACAGTGTTATTTCTTATGTGCTGTATAAATAGTTGAAGGTTAATTAGCAGTATGACTGAATAGTAATGCTGCCAGTCTCCTTCAGACAAAAAATGTTATACAAGATGTTTAAATGTCTTTACAAATACGTGATAATTTAGTTTTGTTTTTTTTTTGAGTCGGAGTTTCACTCTGTTGCCCCTGCTGGCGTTTAGTGGCATGCTGCTGGCCAGCAAAGCCTCCACCTGCTCGGCTTAGGCGATCCTTCTGTCTCAGTCTTCCAAGTAGCTGGAACTACAGGCGTGCGCCTCCATACTTGGCTAATTTTTTGATTTGTTGTAGAGATGAGGTCTCGCCAAGTTGCCCAGGCTGGTCTCAAACCCGTGGACTCAGGCAGTCCCCTCACCTTGGCCTCCCAAAGTAGTAGGATTATAGGCATGAGCCACATTAAAATTTTTTTTTTAGTTGGAGCCTCACTCTTGTCACTCAGGCTGGAGTACAGTGGCATGCTCACGGCCACCGCAGCCTTGACCTGCTGGACTTAGGTGATTCTTCTGCCTCAATCTTCCAAGTAACTGGAACTACAGACACATGCCACCATGCCCAGCTAGTTTTTGTGATTTATTGTAGAGATGTGGTCTCACCAAATTGCCTGGGCTGGTCTTGAACCCCCGGGCTCAGGCAGTCCTCTCACCTCGGCCTCCCAAAGTGCTGGGATTACAGGCTGAGCCACCGCACCCAACTTTTTTTTTTTTTGAGTTGGAGTCTCACTCTGTCACCCAGGCTGGAGTGCCGTAGTATACTTATGGCCACCTCAGCGTCGACCTGCTGGGCTCTGGCAATCCTTCTGCCTCAGCCTTCCAAGTAGCTGGAACTACAGGCACGTGCTGTCATGCCTGGCTAACTTTTTGTTATTTATTGTAGAGACGAGGTCTTGCCAAGTTTTCCGGGCTGGTCTTGAACCTGCGGGCTCAGGCAGTCCACTCACCTCAGCCTCCCAAAGTGCTAGGATTGCAGGCTGAGCCCGGCCTTGGTTTTTTTTTTTTTTAATTAAAACTATGATTTTTCTTTTTCTTTTCTTTTTTTTTTTTTTTTTGAGTCAGGGTCTCACTCTTTTGCCCAGGCTGGAGTGCAATGGCACTATCATGGCTCATCTCCTGGGCTCAGGCGATCCTCCTATCTCAGCCTTCTGAGTACCTGAGACTGTAGGCCTGTGCCACCATGCCTGGCTAAGTTTTTGATTTTTTTTTGTGGAGACAAGGTCTTGCCTTGTCTCCACAAAAAAATGCCTGGGCTGGAGCAGTCCTCCTGCCTCGGCCTCCCAGAGTGCTGGGATTACAGGCGTCAGCCACTGTATCCAGCTGAAAACTATGATTTGAACAGATTATAGTTTGAACAATAGTACAATATGAGGGTTCAAAGCATAGGACTTGGAGTTGATAGTCTAGGATTGGAGTTCCAGCTTTAGCCAATGTATTACATAAATTATTTGAGTTTGTTTTTTTCCTTTGAAAAAAGTGGGCACAGTTGCTGCTATCTACAACTGTATTTAATTATTTTATATGAGATTGCATATACAAAGTGCAAATAGTGGCTGTTATTAACCTTGTGTTTTCTATGCAGGTTGCACAGATTTATCAGAGCATTGAGTTTTCTCGTTTGACTTCTCTGGTTCCTTTTGTTGATGCTTTCCAACTGGAACGGGCCATAGTAGATGCAGCCAGACATTGTGACCTTCAGGTATGTGCTATAAGGGAACATTCAAGCAAAAAGCCTTTGAGGGCTGGAAATATACATATTTTTTGTTTCTCTGCTTTTGGTACAGTTTAAAGATTTACTTGAGTGAATCTTCTGGCTTTTATATTATGTAACATTATATTGTTACTTTTTTCCTCAAAATTTATTTGACTTCTTAAATCAAAAGCTATATATTTGTAGGATGACTTCATGCTTATGTATAGATCTAACCATTGATAATTTAATTTTCAAAGGTTCGTATTGACCACACTTCTCGGACCTTGAGTTTTGGATCTGATTTGAATTATGCTACTCGAGAAGATGCTCCAATTGGTCCTCATTTGCAAAGCATGCCTTCAGAGCAGATAAGAAACCAGCTGACAGCTATGTCCTCAGTACTTGCAAAAGCACTTGAAGTTATTAAGCCTGCTCATATACTGGTATGCATCCTTGGGTAGTTTTGTTATTTTATCAGACATCTTGAGCATTCCACTACTACAATGTAATCATATAGATTATATTATGTAATCTATATTATTACATAATATAGATTATATTATATAAAACAGTAGAAGGGACATAATCATGTTCCCCAAAATAGTGAAGTAGACTATTGGATTTTTCTTTCTGCTTAAGTTATTTCTTGTTTGTAAGCTCTGTAGTATTCCTTTGCTAGCTTGAAAACTTAGGTAGATTTGGTACAGAGAAAAGTCAACTTAGAAAATAGTGCTTAAGCACTTCAGCTGTGCCATTGCTATTAAAAGACTAATTAGTAGTAGCACCACAGCGTTTGGTACTGAAAATGAATAGCTTGGATAATGTTATTTTCCATTATTAAATGGAGGCACATAGAAGGGCAATGCATTAGGATTATTTTGTAATTTCTTTGATGCCTAATACCAAGGAATGTTACTTTCAGTCATTTTAAAAAATGCATTTGGTTTTGAAGCAAGAGAAAGAAGAGCAACATCAGTTGGCTGTTACTGCATACCTTAAAAATTCACGAAAAGAGCATCAGCGTATTCTGGCTCGCCGCCAGACAATTGAAGAAAGAAAAGAACGACTTGAGAGTCTGAATATTCAGCGTGAGAAAGAAGAATTGGAGCAGAGGGAAGCTGAACTCCAAAAAGTACGGAAGGCTGAAGAAGAGAGGTTGCGCCAGGAGGCAAAGGAGAGAGAGAAGGAGCGTATCTTACAGGAGCATGAACAAATCAAAAAGAAAACTGTTCGTGAGCGTTTGGAGCAGATCAAGAAGACGGAACTGGGTGCCAAAGCATTCAAGGATATCGACATTGAAGTATGTGGCATATTATCCATCAACCTTTGTTTTATCTGAGTTTTTTGTACTCTTAGTACTATAGTCTTTTACTGTTTATTTTGTGTTATTTTATGCATTTTGGTACAGGCTGTTTCAGTGACTAAACCTGTGACTAAGCATATATTTTGTTTTATTTTATTTTATTTTATTTTATTTTATTTTTTATTTTTGTTTTTTTTGAGTTGGAGTCTCACTCTGTCGCCCAGACTGGAGTGCAGCGGCCGCTCCCGGCCACCGCAGCCTCGACCTGCTGGGCTCCGGTGATCCTTCCGCCTCAGCCTTCCAAGTAGCTGGAACTACAGGCGCGCGCTACCACGCCCAGC
>CAUYQG010157951.1:0-15513 GCA_963574415.1 Tarsius wallacei | reverse complement strand
TTTATAAAGAGGTTCATTTGGCTCACAGTTCTGCACAGGACAGGCATCTGCAGAAGCATCACGAAATTTACAAGCACAGCAGGAGGCAGAAGCAAGAGGGAAGAGGTGCAGCTCTCATGTGACTGTAATAGAGAACTCATGCACTGCAATAGCATCGTCATCCATCGTCAGCCATTAGGTCCCCTGACCTAATCAACTCCCACTGGGCCCCACCTCCAACACTGGTTTTTCACATTTCAACATGAGATGCAGAGGTAACAATCACCCAAACTATGCCAGGAGAGGACATTCAAACCACAGCACTGACAATCCGTATTGCCCCATAACAAATAATTGTAGATTGAAGTCATCTTTCTGTGACAAATTTTTTTTTTTGAGTTGGAGTCTCACTTTGTCACCCAGGCTGGAGTGCAGTGGCACGCTCACAGCCACCGCAGGCTCGACCTGCTGGGTTCAGGCAATCCTTCCTCTTCAGCCTTCCAAGTAGCTGGAACTACAGGCACACGCCACCACGCTCAACTAATTTTTTTATTTATTGTAGAGACAAGGTCTCACCAAGTTGCTCAGGCTGGTCTCGAACCCCTGGACTCAGGCAACCCTCTTGCCTTGGTCTCCCAAAGTGCTGGGACTACAGGCTTGAGCCTTTGCACCCGGCTATGACAAATCTTTTAAGTTGGCTACCCCAGTTTGCATTTTCAACTTTCTTCCTTAGCTGCTTTGATTGTCAGGACTGAAAAAGCTATACATAGCAGTGCCTCTGCATCTGTGGTTTAACTTCCCATGGTTTCAGTCACCCATGGTCAACTCTGATTTGAAAATATGAGTCAAACACAATAAAATACTGAGACTAACATTTACAAAACTTTTATTACATTGTTTTAACTGTCCTATCCTATTCCTGCTGTTAACAAACACAATATATACAGGGTTCAGTATGATCCACTGTTTTAGGGATACACTGGAGCCTTGGAATATGTCCCCCAAGGATAAGGGGGACTACTGTACTTACTTTTCCTGCCTCCTTTGCAGCTAGAGATAAACACATGTGACAGTTCTCAAAAGTCTGCTGGGAGGAATTTTGAGAAATCTCTTGCTTTTTTCTTTAAAAGGTGACAGAAATGGCTAGCACAGCTTTCTTTTCTTTCTGCCTTGAACTCTTATGTAAATAAGTATCAATCCTTATACAAGCTTGACACAACAGTCATGAGGATGTTAGAAACATGCCATGGATAGTGGAGTGGAAAATACAAAAAAGTGATCCCTGAGAGCAGAACCAACAACTATTACAACCTCCTTTGGAATTCATCAAATTTGAAAAAAAAAAAAAGCTCCTGCTTAAGTACCTCATTGTTTTCTGTAACACAGCCAAATACAATCCTAAGTGATAAACTTTCTCAAAGGGTGCTGCCCTGAATTGTGTTTTGTACGTACTCCCTCTCCACCATGTTTATTTAAAAACCAGATACATAAACTGTTACACTATTGTACTTGCTATAACACATATAACAGAAATTAAGAGAAAAAATAAGTAGACATTCTAACACTTTTTCTTGCACACCAAGGATCATCTTTGCACAGCCTTGATGTATAATCCCATTTAAAGTCCTACAACTCTGGGTTTGCCTATTATGGAATCAATGGGATTGTCTGACTGTGGGCAAAAAACTTAAAGAATAGAGAGGACTTACTCTAAGTATATAAGGTAGCTCACAGAATTCAAGAAGAGCTAAGCCTGGTCTCAGGAAGAACAGGAATCAGAAAGCTCAAAATCACTATTTTCAGAAACAGCACTTTGAAATAAATTCAGAAGCACCAATCCAAATGAGTTTCTTGAAAGAAAGCATACCTCAAAGTGCAAAAGCATGAGTAATTTTAGAACTTCTGTGAAAAGTGTTCTTAAACCTACAAAACAGACAAATTTAAAGCTTAAGATGTAGAACTTTCCATGTAAAAAAAACGAGCAAATATACAATGTGACAATTAACAGATTAAAAAATTATGGTCTACAGACTGTTTATAGACGCCCAAGCAGACTTACCACTTCCTTCTAGTTTTGAGCTCACACTATGGAAACTTTCACTATTTTACTCTCTTTAATTGCCTCCTCTACTGGCATTAATTATTAGTCTGTAGGCAAAAGCTGCAAAAGTCAGTTGCAAATTAGAAGGTGAACAAAGTGTGTATTTCTAATTTTATTAATTTATTTGAAACATGTTTACATACATAGAGGACAAACAGATACAGGATTTCAAGTAACTTAATGTACAGTCCACTGTCCATTTAAAAATATTCTTCCACAAAAACTCTGCAATGAAAGACAAAACATTCTTTTATACCACATAAAAGCTAGATGCAAAGTTCCGGTGTATAATTATTTCACTGTCAATGCCAGTGATGACTATGGGAGGCACAAGAGTTCACAGTTCATTAAATGATGCACACAAAGAGCTTCTGTTTCTCTCAGCCACAAATGAGAAGCCTCCACTCATGTCTCTGACAGCAGTACCACATGCTCGATGCTCATGCTAGGTCATTTCTTCTTCTTTCCTTTCCCTTTTTTACTTCCCTCTCCTTGCTGAAGACTTTGGTCACCACCTCCTGTTTTTTGTGTCCTTGTTTTTAGTTTAGGTATCATTTCCGCTGCATACAACATTACTGACTTACCTAGGAACCAGAAGTTAGGCTTAGTGCATAATCTAAGAAATAAGACATAAAAAGTCATTAACCTGAATGAGAAGAGTCTGAGAAACTATCACATCAAGAAATTGGGGCCGGGCTCAGTGGCTCAGCCTGTAATCCCACGCCTTGGGAGGCTGAGGTGAGTGAATTGCCTGAGCCCGTGGGTTTGAGATCCGCCTGGGCAACTTGGCAAGACCTCATCTCTACAATAAATCAAAAAATCAGCCGGGCATGGTAGCGCATGCCTGTAATTCCAGTTACTTGGAAGGCTGAGGCGGAAGGATTGCTGGAGCCCAGCAGGTCGAGGCTGCAGTGGCCGGGAGGGGCCACTGCACTCTAGTCTGGGTGACATAGTGAGACTCCAACTCAAAAAAAAAAAAAAAAAAAAAAAAGAAAGAAATTGGGAAATAATTTTTAATAAAAATCATTACTTTGAAGACATTGACCTGGTTAAGTCAGGATCTCTCTCCTGGCAAAAATGTACTGAGAGAACAATGCTGAAAGTATATATATACTTGTATATTTTGAGTTGGCATCTCACTCTGTTGTCCAGGTTAGAGTACAGTGGCATGCTCATGGCTCATTGCAGCTTTGACCTAGGCTCAGGCGATCCTATCGGCTCAGCCTCCCGAGTAGCTAGGACTACAGGTGCATGCCACCATGCCTAGCTAATTTTTTAATTTTTTTGTAGAGACAAGGTCTCACTACATTGCTCAGATAGTCTTGAACTCCTGGGCTCAAGCAATTCTCTTGCCTTGACCTCCCAGGGTGCTGGCATGACCTATGTGAGCCACGTGCCTGGCAAATGCTGAAAATATTTTTTAAAAATCAATGTGTAAAACAGTTAAGGGTGAATCAAAAATTTTGGTCTTGGGCCTAGTGATTGTCTTGAAGATCAAAATATAACAAGTAGGAAACAGACTATCATTGTATCTTAAGCTACTGGGAGAGAGGATCTCTCAGTCTTACAGCAAAAACCAACGTCATTAAGCTATAAGAGATCTTATCTTACTCATCTGTTGACGCAGACGCTCTACACTCACATGCGTCTGGACTCTGCCCACCCACAACCAGCTACCTTCCTTACCCCAACTTATCAAGTGCCTCAGCTTTCCTCTTTTCACTGTCTGACTGGTTTCTTACTGGAAGGAGGAAGTAACACCTTTTCAAACACAATTATTACTACTAATTTACTAGTGGTCAAATGAGAAGCTTTTGGTTTTGGTCTTTTGAAATATAGTATAGGAAAATGTCAAAGAGGAGAAAAAAACAAATCAGAATATACTATATGTCACGCCCTCATCAGAATCTTGAGTTTCTAGCAAAACTGAGAGATTCTAGCATATAAAAACCAATCTATTTCAATTCAACTAAAAACAATTAAGCCATCAATTTGTCTGACAACTTGTTTTAGTCGGATTAAATTAAATAATTTAATTAAACTGAAGGGGTTATTAAATTAAAGGAGAAAATTAAGTAAACAGCTTCATTAAAAAAATTAAAATATAATTTTCAGAAATAAAAATTCAGAAAAATAAAGAATAACGTGTAAATAAACACTTATCTTCCCAATACCCAAAACTAACATTTTGTTATGCTGATGACCAGTTTTGCTATTGTTGTTTTTCATTAAGATGATGCTACAGTCTTCTCTGACCATCAGCTCGTCTCTCCTCCCTACTCCCACTTACCATTGGGTAACTACTGTGTTAAGAGAGAGTGTTTCCTTCCAGTCCATTTAAAAAATATTTATCGCAATAAACAATGTTACATATACATATATCAAAATTTGTATTTAAATTTACCAAGGTGGTACCACACTACGCATCTTTTTTTTTTACTCAGTACTGCTTTTTATTAATGACAGAAATTATTAATAACCTCAAGAGTCTCTAGGATGAAATGATTTAATACTTTTATATTCTTTTTTTTTTTTTTTGAGTTGGAGTCTTAGTCTGTCGCCCAGACTGGAGTGCAGTGGCCACTCCCGGCCACCGCAGCCTCCACCTGCTGGGCTCCAGCGATCCTTCCGCCTCAGCCTTCCAAGTAGCTGGAACTACAGGCGTGTGCTACCACGCCCGGCTAATTTTTGATTTATTGTAGAGATGAGGTCTCGCTAAGTTGCCCAGGCGGGTCTCGAACCCGCGGGCTCAGGCAATCCACTCACCTCGGCCTCCCAAAGTGCTGGGATTACAGGCTGAGCCACCAAGCCCGGCCTACTTTTATATTCTTAATCTGGGAGCAATGATGGACTTACAGAGATTTATAAAATGTTCACTAAACATTTTTTTGGAAAACAATTAGTAGGTTTCATCACATTCTCAAAGAGGTCTTTAACCTAAAAGATATTAGACCTACTGTTTATCTCTCTCCATTCTTGCATTCTGCAGAATGCAAATTCTGATTTTTACTTTTCAGTTTTAGAAACTCTTTTGTGTTGTAGAGGAATAGTCTATCACCAAATCCTAGTCATTCATTTAAAAACGCTTACGTGATGGAAACTGTACAAGACAGAGGCTGCCATCTTCCTGTTTGAGCTGGACCCGGACTCTGCCTCTGTATTGGACATCACGATTCCATTCTCTAGAGTACATTTTATTTTTCTAACACAAATAAAACAAAAACAAGCTTTAAGAAAGTTATCGCACCAATAAAATGAGTATGGAAAACAATGAAGAAGATTACATCATACCTCAAGAAACACATTAAGTCCAACTGCTGAGCACACGTCTTGAATCTCTGTAGCTGTAGGATTTTCAACAGCCTGTACAGTTAAAAACAGAAACACTGAATAGCTTAGCTTTAAATGAATATTGCTATAGTGTTACATAAATCATTTCAAATACTACCATCAAAACAAGTACCAAAGCCTTAAGTTTCCTTTTTCACTAAGTACAGTTGTTTCAATTGTAAATTTGTATTTGTAGGAATTTTAAAAATTCCTGGGAATAACACTAATGCTTACCTGTGTGCTCATCTCCCCAAAAGAACATTACTTCTGAGGGCAGAGACTGTCACCTAGCATGGTAGGTTGAATACAGTAGATGCTCAATGAACATTCACTGCTTAAACAATTTCACACACAACCACTTTAGAAAACTGTCCAGCAGTATCTATTAAAGCTGAACATGTGCCATTTCCCATGGCCCTGATATTCCACTCTGAGGTGCATTCAACAGAAATGCAAAACTACATCCATTAAAAGACAAGCTCAAGAATGTTCATAGCTGCACTATCTATAATAGCCCCATGCTGGGTGTGGTGGCTCAAGCTTGTAATCTCAGCACTTTGGAAGGCTGAGGAGGGAGGATTGCTTGAGCCCAGGATTCCAGACCGCTTGGGAACATTGTAGAGAACTTGTCTCTATGAAAAAATTTAAAAATTAGCTGGGTGTGGCGGCATGTGCCTGTAGTCCCAGCTACTTGGGAGGCTGAGGTGGAAGGATCACGAGCCCAGGAGGTAGAGGCTGCAGTGAGCTGTGTCATTGCATTCAAGCCTGGGCAACAGAGTGAAACTTCAACTCCAAAAAAAAAAAAGTGACATGGGAGGATTGATTGAGGTCAACCTGGGCAACATAGCTAGGGTCCATCACCGCAAAAAAATTTAAAAATTAGCTAGACATGGTGGCAAGCTAGCCTAGCTATTTGGGAAGCTGAGGCAGGAGGAACATTTGCACCCAGGAATTCGTGGCTGCAGTAAGCTATAATCACACAACTGCACTCCAGCCTGAACAACACAGCAAGATTCTGTCTCCAAAAAACAAAATAAAACCAGTACATGACACAATTTTAAAAATAAAAAGCTCAGCTGGGCGCAGTGGCTTAGCCTGTATGTAATCCCAGCACTTTGGGAGGCTGAGACGAGAGGATTGCCTGAGCCCAGGGGTTCAAGGCCAGACTGGGCAACTTAGTGAGACCGTGTCTCTACAATAAATCACAAAAACTAGCCAGGCGTGGTGGCATGCATCTGCAGTTCCAGCTACTTGGAAGGCTGAGGTGGAAGGATCGCCTAAGCCCAGCAGATTGAGCCTTCGGAGGCGGTGAATGTGCCACTGAGCTCCAGCCTGGGTGAGGAGAGTGAGAGTGAGACTCCAACTCAAAAAAAAAAAAATTCTACAAAAGCCTTCACTTGGTATGAGATACTTTCCAAACTTAAGCCAGTGGACCAACTAAAAACTTAAGTTTTCCTATACAAAGAGCATAAGGAAGAAATCATAGCTCTTTTTTTGGGAGTCAAAGACTCACTCTGATGCCCAGGTTAGAGTGCAGTGGCATGATCATAGCTCACCGCAGCCTCAACCTCCTAGGTTCAGGCAATCCTTCCGCCTCAGCCTCCTGAGTAGCTGGGACTACAGATGCGTGCCACCACACCCAGCTAATTTTTTTGATTTGTTGTAAAGACGAGGTCTTGCTTATTGCCTAGTCTGGTCTCGAACTCCTGGGTTCAAGCAATCCTCCTGCCTTGGCCTCCCAAAGTGCTAGGATTACAGGTCTGAGTCACCATGTCCAGCATTATCTTTTAAAACTCTAACAGCCTGCTCTGCACTCCTCACACACACAAAAAGATAATGAAGATCAAACTCAACATGGCAGAACTTTCTGCAAGTCTTTTTCACATACTTGGAAAAAAAACTTAACTGCACCTTGAACATTATGTCGTATAACGCCATCATTTTCATTTTCTTTATTAAGGGAAAAATTGTCACAACCTTGTTTTAAAAAAAAAAAAAGTCTACAGAATGCCATTCCCACTTCTTTACAAACAGAGGCTCATTAAAACCCATTAAAAAACCCATTAAATTCAGCTGTGAATTAATACCTTTCTGGTTTCACTAATGCAAAGGAAAACACCCGATTCTTGCCCTCAACCCTTCAAGGACCCGGTGCCCACCATCCGCTTACCTTACTTATGGGGATTCGCCGTCCCTCCGCGATGGTCTTCTTATTATTTAAATAAGCAGGATAGATACAAATAAACCTGCCACAGAAAAGACACATCTGGTATCATGAGGGTAGTATTTCCAAAAATCCATTCATTCATTCATTCAGGACCCGGTGGCCATCATCATTGCCGGTGCAGCTGTACTATTATTTGCGTCACGGTTTTTCTTTAAATGACTTCCCTTTAATTTAACGTGCTTAAAAAGGAAACTTTATTCACTACCTTGGATGGAAACAACAACACATGTCAGAAAAGGTTTAAAGAAAAACAAAAACAAAACAATGCGGTTACTTCCATCAGACACAGCTGCCTGTCAAAAGTTCC
This sequence comes from Tarsius wallacei, assembly GCA_963574415.1. Classification (NCBI taxonomy): domain Eukaryota; kingdom Metazoa; phylum Chordata; class Mammalia; order Primates; family Tarsiidae; genus Tarsius; species Tarsius wallacei. The sequence continues at coordinate 7,569 of CAUYQG010157951.1, read as the reverse complement.
TGAGGGTGGGGCCCGCCTCCTTCTACAAAAAATACAAAGGCTGAAATATTAAACACTAAAACAAAACAAAAACCCATATGAACATTTCTGAGAATAAGAACGAAACTTCTCAAACTGTGATTGTTACCTAATACCATGTCCACGCGGCACCCAAAGTCCTCTGTCTCGTACAGGTGAACCCTGAGCTACTTTGGGGTCTGGGTACAGGGACCTGCGGAGAGCCCGGTGGGTGCCGCACGGACGAGTGTCCGGGGAGAGGCGTGGAGCCTGCGGCCGGGACAGAGCTCCACCGACCAGGCCGTCCTCAAGGCCGAGGAGTCGGGAAGGGAGGCGCAGGACCCCGACACCAGAGCGAGCTCCTTCCTTTCTCGGGTCCCAACTCCCCAGGACCCACCTGTCCTGGTCGGCCGGGGAACGCGCGGCGGCGCAAGCCATCTTTCCTAAAGTCCACACAGCGAAGGCCCAGGGCTTGCGGGGAGAACACCGGCCGGAACTCGGATCCGAGTTTCCCAGACGGCCTGTTCTTCCGCCGGAAGTCCTGCCCACAAAACGGTTCCGTGTCTGCAGTTTTCTCCGTCGGTTTGTTCCGGTATCTGTCGCTCGGCGCCAGGATCTCCAGCATCTGACGTGGCGTGAAGACCTCTCGTCTCGCGTGAGGATCGTGAAAGCTTTTGATTCTTTCATTTCCCAAATCACACTGGCACGAAATTTTTTTTTCTAGGCGCATGCGCCTTCGTTAAAAAGGGTTTGATCCAGCCGGGCTCGGTGGCTCAGCCTGTAATCCCGCGCCTCGGGAGGCTGAGGTGAGTGGATTGCCTGAGCCCGCGGGTTCGAGACCCGCCTGGGCAGGCGAAACCTAATCTCTACAATAAATCAAAAATCAGCCGGGCGTGGTACCGCGTGCCTGTAAATCCGGCTACTCCGAAGGCTGAGGCGGAAGGATCGCCGGAGCCCAGCAGGTCGAGGCTGCGGTGGCCGGGAGCGGCCACTGCACTCCAGTCTGGGCGACGGGGTGAGACGCCAACTCAAAAAAAAAAAAAAAAAAAGGGTTTGATCCTGGGTGCTGCCTGGTTTGCAGTTTCACACCGAGTGTGGGTGGTCCCAGCCGCCCTCTACCCCGGGGCGGGGGCTTTGCACTGAGGGGAATCTGTAATTCTGAGCCCGCGTACCTGTTAGAGCAGGCAAGGAGAGGCACTTCAAGTTTAACTCTTATCCGCTCCTGTCCTTGCTTTCAACTTGGCGAAAGTGGTGTAGCTAGCAAAATTATTGACGCTGTATTTCGGTGTGCTGTATAAATGTTAGCAACTTGACTGTTTACCCTTGAAGACTCCGGAAAGACACCACCCACCCTAAAATTCACTGCAGGCGCACCTCGCTTTATTGCACGTTCCAGATACTGCCTTTTTAGGGTCCAGCAAGTCTATCAGCATCATTTTCCCAACAACACATGTTCACTTTGTGTCACATTTTGGTGATTCTCTCAATATTTTCAGCTTTTTCACTATTATATCTGTTGTGGTGACCTGTGATCTGCTGTTACTATTGTAATTGTTTTGGAATGGCAGGAACTGAGCCCACAGAAGATGGCGAATTTGGCGGGGCCGTTGGCTCACGCCTATAATCCCAGCACTTTGGGAGGCGGAGGTGAGTGGATTGCCTGAGCCCGCGGGTTCGAGACCAGCCTGGGCAAATTGGCGAGACCTCATCTCTACAATAAATAAATAAATAAATAAGCTGGGTGTGGTGGCACTCGCCTGTAGTTCCAGCTACTTGGAAGACTGAGTTGGAAGGATTGCCTGAGCCCAGCAGGTCGAGGCTGCGGTGACTGTGAGCATGCCAATGTACTCCAGCCTGGGCGACCGATTGAGACTCCGACTCAGAAAAAAGGAGACGGCGAACTGAATTAATAAAGGTTGTGTGTGTTCTGACCGCTCCACCAGCTGGCAGTTCTCCAGCTCTCTCACTCTCCTTGGACCTCCCTAGTCCCTGAGACACAACAATACTGAAATTAGGTCAATTAATAACCATACAGTGGTCTCTAAGTGTTCAAGGGAAAGGAAGAGTAGCATGTCTCTCACTTGATTAAGCTTCATGAGGAAGGCAAATGTAAGTCAAGACAGGTTGAAAACTAGGTCTCTTTCACCTAAGGAAGTCAGTAAACACACACGTGATCAGAAAGCAAAACTGCCTTATTGCCAACATGGAGAGTCTTAGTGGTAAGATGAAAGACCAAACTAATCACAACATTCTCTTAAACCAAAGGCTAATCCAAAGCAAAGACCTAATTCTCTTCCATTCTATGAAACCTGAGAGGGGTGAGAAAGCTGCAGAAGAAAAGTTGGAAGCTGGCAAAAGGATTCATAAGGTTTAAGAAAGAAGTCAAGATGAATCAGCATGTGCTGATGGAGAAACTGAAGCAAGTCACATGAGCTAAGTGATCTAGCTAAAATCGCTGATGAATGTGGCTACACCAAACAATAGATTTTCATGCTGATGAAACAGCCTTCTGTTGGAAGATGATGCCATCTAGGACTTTCATAGCTGGAGAAGTCAATGCCTGTCTTCAAAGTTTCAAATAGGCTAGCTGTCTTGTTAGGGGCTAATACAGCTGGTGACTTAAAGTTGAAATCATTGCTCATTGACCATTCCAAAAATCCTAGAGCCCTTAAGAATGATGCTAAATCTACTCTGCCTGTGCTTTATAAATGGGACAACAAAGCCTGGCTGATGGCACATCTTTTTGCAGTATGGTTTATTGAAGAGTTGAAGTTCGATGTTGAGACCTGCTCAGAAAAAAAGATTCCTTTCAAAATATTACTGTTCACAATGCATCTAGACCTCCAAAGTTCTGGTGGAGAGGTACAAGAGGATTAATGTTGTTTATGTCTGCTAACACGTCATCCACTCTACAGCTTGTAGGTCAAGGAATGATTTTGACTTTCAAGTCTTATTATTTAAGAAGTATATTTTGTAACACTGTCATATAGTGGGTCCACTGATGGATCTGGGCAGAGTAAATTGAAAACCATCTGGAGGGAGGATTGCTTGGGACTAGGAGTTCGAGACCAACCTAGGCAAATAAATAAATAAATAAATAAATAAAATAATAATAATAATAAAAAAGAAAACCATCTGGAAAGGGTTCACCATTCTAGATATCATTAAGAACATTCATGGGAGGAGGTCAAAATAGCAACAGGAATGGGAATTTGGGAAGAAGCTGATTTCAAATCATGGATGACTCCATTGCTTCCATCAAGACTTCAGTGGTGGAAGCAACTGCAGATGTGGTGGAAATAGCAAGAGAGCTAGAATTAGATGTGGAGCCTTAAGATATGACAGAATTGCTGCAATATCATAAAACTTGAATGGATGAGGTGTTGCTTCCTATGGATGAACAAAGAAAGTGGTTTCTTGAGATGAACACTATTGGCAAAGATGTTGTGAACATCATTGAAGTGAATGTTAAAATAGTACATAAGCTTAGTTGATACAGTAGTGGCAGGGTTTCATAGAATTGGCTTCAATTTTTAAAAAAATTCTACTGTGGGTGAAACCTTACCAAACAACATCATATGCTACAGAGAAATCTTTCATGAAAGGAAAAGTCAATTGATGTGGCACGCTTCATTGTTGTCTCCATTAAAGAAATTGCTACAGTCACCCCAGTCTTCAGCAACTACCACCCTGATCAGTCACCAGCCATCAACATGGAGGCAAGACCCTCCACCAACAAAAAGATTAAGATGTGCTGAATGCTCAGATGATTGTTAGCTTTTTTTTTTTAGCAATGTGTTTTTAATTGAGGTATGAAAATTATTTTTCTGGACATAATGCTATTGCATACTTAGTAGACTACAGTATAATGTAAACATTTATATGCATTGAGAAACAAAAATATTTATGTGACTTGTATTATTACTTTATGAAAGTGGTCTGGAACCAAACCTGCAGTGTGCCTGTATATTTTTGCATGCCTTAGGTTCACTGCAAAGCAGTATTTCTGCATCTCTCTTTGACTAAACACACCCTAATTCCTAATTTGATATTTAATAATAAATAATAAGGAATAATTTAATAATAATTCCTGTTTATTCCACAAATAAATTCCTGTTTATTCCTCTACAGAGGCATTTTTCAAAAAACCAGGCAAGGTGAGATAGGGTTTCTCATTTACACATTAAAAAAAAGCAAAACCAAAAACATTAGCCAGGCATGGTGACACGTGCCTGTAGTTCCAACTACTTGAATGCTGAGGCAGAAGGATCATCTGAGCCCAGTAGGTTGAGGCTGCAGTAGCTGTGAGCAGCATGCCACTGCACTCCAGCCTGGGCAACAGTGAGACTCCAACTCAAAAAAAACCAAAAACCAAAAAAAAAAAAAAAGAAAGAAAGAAAAGAAAAGAAAGAAGGCCAGGTGTTGTGGTTCATGCCTATAATACCAGCACTCTGGGAGGCCGAGGAAGGAGAATTGCTTGAGCCCAGGAATTTGAGGCCAGCTTTAGCAGCAAGACCTCGTCTCTACAAAATATAAAATAAAAAAATTAGCCAAGTTTGGTAGAGCATGCCTATAGTCACAATTTCTCGGGAGACTGAGGTGAAGGATCACCTGAGCCCAGAAATTTGAGGCTGTGATGAGCTGTGATAGTGCCACTGCACTCCAACCTGGGCAACAGAGTGAGACCATGACTCAAAAAACCAAACAAAAACAAAAACCCTGAAAAACCAAATCAGCCAAAACAAACCTTCACAAAAGCATGAGTCTCACAGAGGGTAGGTAATCTGTCCATTCATTCTATTGATGGCTGAGCATACATGCTCAGCTAGCCTAACTGGAAGCTTCTGACTTTTCTCCATCCTCTCACTTCTTGCCGCTCAATCTTCCTTGGAGTTTCATAATACTATCACATTAAGTTTGGTCCTGGTGTAAATAAATAACTCTTTTCTCTTTTTGATTTATCATTTTATTTTATTTTTTTCTAAGACCCTGAGGTGTGTATCCTTCAGAACTCATACTTCTTTCTAAAGTTTATGTTTTCTGTTAAAAGGTTTCATGCAATGATCCAAAATAGAGGAGTATATTTAGAAATATACTTTAAAATGCACAGTTTACTTGCTTTAGGATATATACACACATATTAAAAAGCAGAAAATGAACAAGGTACCCTGAGTCTAATACATACAAGTAGCCTACTTACCATGGAGTTTTTGTAGGGCCAGGTAAGTAATCGGAGACAAAAAAGACCGGTACTATAACAGGTAGTTACATCTCCTTGTCCATATACACTAAGGAAATTAATGATGAAATTGATATTTTTGAGTGCCATTTGATGTCAGATCCACACTCCTATCAAACTCCACACTATTGCTGAAATATTGTACAAGTTCAGAGAGAGGGAAAGAGAGAGAGAGGATGTGCAAAACTGTTACCATGCTGATGATGAAAGAAACAGCCAAATACAAAGGTTTTAAATGCTTATCCTTGGGGAAAGGCAGGTTGAATTCAAGGAGGATGACAATGGGTATGGAAAATTATGGAGATGATGAAGGGATTTTAGAGATTGATGGCACTTGTTTTCGAATCTCATTTTTATTCCACTGTCCTTTTTTCTTCACACAGATGTGCTGCTAAACTCAACTTTGCAACCTTGGTTGAGACTATTGGCTGGAGGTAGGGTTCATAAAGGTGGAATGAGTAGATCAAGGTGGGCAAAGAAAAGTTTCTAAGATAGTTGAGTAGGAATTGATAGCATATTCTGGGAAGATGGTGGAGTAGGGAGCACCAGGAATCTCTCTCCCCACCAAGACAACAATTGTACTAGCAGAGTCTGTCAGATGTAACTCTTTAGAAACTCTGGAGTCTATTGGAGGCTTGCAACTTCCAGGGGAAGTCTTAATGAATTGCAGTTATCTTTGGTCATTTTCAGCTCTTAGTACAGTAGCAGTTATCTATGCCCACTGCCAGCCCTATGATCAGCAGCTGTGCAAGCATTCCAGCTTGCATACAGCTTCTGAGATCTAAAGTGGGCAAAAAGCATGCTGTCTTCCAAATATTGGGCATCTGTACTTGGATCACTGATTATAGCTTCTGCTCATAGAGGTGCAAAGAGGCAGGTGGCCATTGTTTTTGCACCTCTCCCATTGCTTCAAGTTCCTTTCCTCCAAATGAAGTAAATTTTAGGAGATTTTAAGGGCTAGTACATCTATGCCTTCATTTTTCTCTCTTTGTTTTCTTTTGGGAGGAGGACATTAAGACTAGAACATTCCAAAACAACTGCATATGTGGGAAAATTATAAAGTAACTGTGCATGCCTATGAAAAGGTTATGATAAGAAAAGGCCTGTGAAGACATTAGGTTTACACCTTAGGTTGAACCTTGGCACAGAGAGAGCCTACAACAATTAACAAAACAAGCACAAACAATAACAAAAACCAACTCCCCTAGGGAAGGGGAGATTTGATTTCCAGAGTTACTACATTATTGGATTCAAATGTCCAGTTTTCAACAACAACAAAAAAATCACAAGTATACAAATAAACAGGAGAGTTTGGCCCATTCAAAGAAAAAAGTCAACAGAAACTGTCTCTGAAAAAGATCTGATGGCAGATTTACTAGATAAAGACTTTAAAACACTGTCTTAGCTAGGTGTGGTGGCTCATGCTTGTAATCCCAGCTCTTTGGGAGGTGGAGGCAAGAGGATTACCTGAGATCAGGGGTTCGAGACCAACCTGAGCAACATGTCAAGACCTCACCTCTACAATAAATAAAAAAATCAGCTGGACATGGTGGCACATGCCTGTAGTTCCAGCTGCTTGGAAGGTTGAGGTGGAAGGATCACCTGAGCCCAGCAGGTCGAGGATGTGGTGGCTGTGAGCATGCCACTGCACTTCAGTCTGGGCAACAGGGTGAGACTCCAACTCAAAAAAACCCCACAAAAACAAAACAAAAACCAAATACTGTCTTAAGGATGCTCAAAGTACTAAAAGAAAATGTGGAAAAAAATCAAGAAAAAAATATGAACAAAATGAAAATATCAATAAAGAGATAGAAATTTTAAAAAGCAAAAGAAATTCTGAAGGTAAAAAATACAATGACTGAAATGTAAAATTCATTAGAGGGATTCAAAGACAGATTGGAGCAGACAGAAGAATTAGCAAACATTAAGATAGGACAATTAAAATTACTGAGTCTGAGGAACAAAAAGAAAAAAAATGAGAAAAGCAAACAAAACCTGAAGGACCTGTTGGAAGACCATGAAGTGAGCCAACTGTGAAAGTCTCAGAAGGAGAAGAGAAAGAGAAATGGGCAGCAAGAATATTTAAAGAAATAATGGCTGAAAACTCCCCAAATTTGATTAAAGACTTAATGGTAAACATCCATGAAGCTCAATGAACTACAAGTAAGATGAACTTAAAGACATTCACGCCAGGCTCGGTGGCTCAGCCTGTAATCCTGCGCCTTGGGAGGCTGAGGTGAGTGGATTGCCTGAGCCCGCGGGTTCGAGACCCGCCTGGGCAGGCGAAACCTCATCTCTACAATAAATCAAAAAAATTAGCCGGGCGTGGTAGC
>CAUYQG010157946.1:0-18084 GCA_963574415.1 Tarsius wallacei | reverse complement strand
AAATCCTTAAAAGTTTCATTTGCCTTGCAGTAAGTAATGCACTTTTTATCAGGAACTGTTACAGCAGTTGATACTGTAACTTTCTGGGTCATTGTGACATTTTCTTTCATTATTTGCATTTCCTGAGGCATAGCCGGCATTGAGACATTTATCCTTGGCTTTAGGCACAATGTTTTTTCTCAGGGGGAGGCTGATGTACATTATTCCCTAGAAACCCAAACATAACATTATAATGGGGATAACTAGGCAACCATGAGTCACAGGGCAGCCATGAAGAACTTTCCTCAAGACTTTCCACGGGGCTTTCCAACACACACGGAACCCCACTGGGGCTTTGCCTTCCAGAGGGGTGTCTTCATTCAGTTCCCATGTTAAGTCCTGGATTGTCATGGCCTCCGCCACCATGGAAGAATTAATCAGATATCCTACCAACAATACTTGAGGAAATGTTAAAATACATATCGCTGGGCTCTACCCCCACAGTTATTGATTCAATAGGCCTAGAGTAGGGCCTGAGAATTTTCCTTTCTAGCAAGCTGCCAGAGGGCCACAGTGTCAGAATCATTGGTTTATTGTCTTACCAAAGGATTTCTCATTTTGAAACAGAAAATTTGTCTAGCAGTCTTTAAGAAGAGGGTCAATATTTGTTGTGCAACCAGAAGATAGTTCAGGTAAACATCATGCAGAGATGATCACTAAGATGCATTACCTAATGGATTCGGTGTCAGGCTGGCATGCCCCTGTTATCAGACACATCAGCAAGGAACAAAGAACTTGGCAGAAGGACGTTATGTTCTTTTTCACTTTGAATTTCACCTTAGAGTCTAGTGCAGAGGAAGAGACAATTTAGGAAAAGAATGGGAAATAGGAAAGAAGAAGCAGAATGCCTGGATAATCTAAACATTATCTTGTTTGGTTAGAACACTACTTTTATATAGCACTGAGGCCATGATAAAACTCTAGAAAGGAGTAGGCAGAAAGGGAGGACTGGGTGCCTGGTGTTGCAAGGTCATCACCTTTCTTCTTTTTTTGGCATTCAAATATTCATTTATTTAATGACATAGTGTCAGCATCTCTGTACCAGAGACTGTGCTAGTCTCTTTCCCCTGGCTACTCATAGTTCAGTAGGTGGCATAAATACCTTTCTTCTTTTTTGTCCTCATTTATTTTTGGTCTGGATATATGGGCTGATTCATGCTCCCTAGAGTAATTTCCCAGCACTCTCAAGGATAACAGATCAAGAAAATTATTATTTCTATACCTCCATTGTTCTCTGAGTCTCCAGAGTTTCCTAGAAGATTCTCCAGGAAGAATTGCTTCTAATCTGATGGCAGACATTGGTGTAACTTGGACATAATGTCAGCACCACCTCCCATCCCACATTCTGTGGGGTGTTCAGTTATCCATCCTCAAGATTTCCGTGGCCTCAGCCTCAGTGGGATGCATTCCCCTGGCTGTTGCTAGCCTACTGATCCAACTACTCAGCTCTTCCCATGACAGCGTTCCCTCTTTATATTCAGTGTCAATCAAAGCACAAGGCTTACAGGGGAATGTGTGTGGAAGCACATGGTGACACTTTGAGGGGGTTTTGATCCTAGCCTCACAAATACTATAAAACTGAATGCTCCAATTTCTCATTGGTCACCCTTTCCCACATGCTTCAGCCACTACATTCCCTACTTCTCTGTTTCCTGGGACCACCCTGCCTTAGAACTTCCCCTCCCACCCTACTGAAACTAAGTGCCCTTCCTTTTAAAGATGCAGAGCAGTTTAGTTTTCTATTCCCACCTTACCTCGCAGCCTACATTCACATGTTCAGTTACTCATCAAGACACTTCGCAAAGTCATCTCCTCCTGAGTGCCCCTCTTAGCACTGCAGGAAACCTGGTGGAGGCACTGTAATGTTCTTTTGTTTCTAGTCACTAGAAGTGGATTAGTGATTCAGCTTCCCACTGGGATAAAATATAAATTATTCCTTTCTTCCTTGAAGCTCCCTCTTAAAAGCCAGAAAAAAGTGAAGTCAGTTTGTATTTTATGTAATAGTTTTTTTTAACCTTGATCTGTTTGTATGAAGAAGACATATTTCATTTTAAATCTAGATGGCAGTGTATATTCTGCCTCATACACAATCTCAAAATACAAACAGAAAAAAAAAAACCCAAAGAAAAGACAGTGGGCTCATTTGTTCTTTGGGCTTAGCTTATCTGTTTTGTATTGTTTTGTTTGCTTTCTCTGGCTTTTCTCATCTAAACATGTTTGTATTGATATAAAAATCACATTTTTACACAGTTTAAATTCCAATGTGGTAAAGTAGAAAGAACACTAGAAATTTTTTTTTGGAATTATTTGAGGTACAAATTATAATTAACAAAATACCTGAGGTGTACACCAAACTCAATCCATCCTAACTATGCACTCCTAAGTTAGCCACTGAATAGACCATAAATATAATGTTTGGAGAGTTATTTCAATCAGCTTTACCATTTCCCACCCTTGGCACTATTGACATGTGGAGCTGGATAATTCTTTGTTTGGCAGGGAGGGTTTCCTATACATTTTAAGATGTTTACCAACCTAGTGAAGGATGGACCAAAAAGTGGAAGAGTCTAGCCCTTTCCCAGGGTACTGCAGATTTTACCTCTACAAGCTCTCAACTCTGGAGTTTAAGCTTAGATAATTCAGGTGGAGGATAAAGGAGAAGTAATGCAGTGAGGCCATCCAAAGCACATTGATGAAAGAGTTAATGTCCAGGATGCTAATACCTGTATCAGTCATCTATTCCTGCAGTAAAAATTACCCTCAAACGTAGTGGCTTAAAACAGCAGCAAATATGTATTATCTCTCACAGTTTCTGTGGGTGAGGGATTTGGAAGCAGCTTGGCTGGTCAGTTCTGCCTCGGAGTCTCTCATGAGTTTGCAGTCATCTTCAGACATAGCTGAATGTCCCTGTGGGGGGCGGGGGGCAAAAGCACCTCGTTGATAACCACTGGTCTCATCCTATTGTATATGTGGTTATGCAAAACTAGCCAACAAACTTGGGTTGACGCCAATGTAATGCAACAAAATCTGTTAGCCTTGTTGTATGTGCCTTGTAGCAAATGTTGTTGGTGCATGGCACTATTGCAGGCCTAAGTCTTCCTACCATAATCGAAAGCAGTGCTACTCAACCACTCACGTATATATCAGTTATCTGGGAATCTTGATAATGCAGATTCAGATTCAGTAGGTTTGGGGCAGGGCATGAGAATTTCCATTTCTAACAACTAAGGACCACACTTTGAGTGGCAGGGGTCTAGAGAATGATTCAGTCCTTCATGGCATCAAGGCTTTTTTTGCACACTGTATCATTATAGGGCTCTGGTTGCTTCACCAGAACCCTTGGGAGTCAGGGTTTCACTCAGTCTTCTCTTCTTTGTCTGTCCCAGGCTGTTGCTGCGAATCCCACTCTACTCCTTCAGTATGGTGCTAGTGGATAAGCATGGCATGGACAAGGAGCGCTATGTTTCCCTGGTGACACCTGTGGCCCTCTTCAACCTGATTGACACTTTCCCCTTGAGAAAAGAGGAGATGGTCCTGCAAACCGAAATGGGCCAGACCTGTAACACCTGATGTGATGGGCCTTCTCTCAGTGGTTCCTTTTCTTATTCTACATAGTGTCCTGCACATGGGAAGGCCTTAAAAATATCCTTGATGTACAGATTTTTATTTGTAATTTTTAAAGTCTATTTTATTATGAGCTTTCTTTGCACTTAAAAATTAGCACAATGCTTTTTGTACTTTGAAGTGTTTCAAAAAATATATGGATATTTTTACTCTTTCTAACTTTCTTTACTGCATCATGGCTGGTTAATTTTGTAGAGAAATTGGAAACCACAACCACACTTGTTCTTTTAATATGTTATTCAGTGTGACAGATAACTCTTTTCTATTTTGTTGTTTATATAAGACTTTTATTAATAAAATATTTTGGAGCAAATTGATTAAAACTTACTTTGTGAAGCACCAGCCATATTTTCACAGTGTGGCCAGCAGTTTTAGGACTGTAATTTTTAGTGATATCTTTAGAAATGGAAAAAATGTAATTAGTCTGCTGAGCTGAAAGAGAACTGAGTTTTCAGGTGTTCTAATAGCCAGTTAAAGCAACAAGCCAAATATGAAAGAGTTAAGCCTTCAATCACTTACAGTGATTGGGTAAGCAAGAGTCTAAAGCCAGATAAAGTGCCAATTCCCCCGTACTCTCCCTTATGGAACAGCACGCTGGTAAGTGTCAGGTGGAGCAGCACAGTCATGGCTTCATATTACTGTTGAGGAAGCCCTGAACACAAGACTCTAGTAGTTTTATGGACCCTGGAGTCTGGCAGAGGGCTATAAGTGGAAAAATACTGGGTAGTGAGTCAGAGTGAGGAAAAGTGTCTTCAAAGTTTCCCTTTCTACTCCCACACAGAGAGATCAGCAGAGGTACCTGAAGAAGACCCTTTCCCAAGGCCTCAGATAAAGAGGCCTAGAATAAAGGCACTGGCACTGGAACCAGGGATATCAATATGTGATAGAGCATGATTGGCCAGAAGGATCTGAGGCCTTGACTGCAACTCTCCACAGCGACTTGAATGCACTGGCTGTGCACCAAGTCTGGTGTGAGGAGGACAGCTTTCCCCACGAGGCCTGCCAGGTAAAGCATTTGTCATTGCCTGTAGTTGGGCCTGAAAAATCACACATTGCTTTTTAACCAGGAGCTGAACTCCTCAACTTTCAGGCAAACCTTAAAATTTTCTCCTAATTCTCAGAATATCAATTTGGCTCACAATCTGTTCCTGAAAAAAATGACTAAACAAAAGATGGGAATCCAAGTTCCTCCATACAGAGATTTAAAACAGGAAGCAGATTTGACTTTTTTTCTCAGATTAAGCAGAATCATTGCTAAACTGTCAGTAGGTTTGCACTCTATTTACAAGTATGATTGTGTTGACAAAGCACACGAGAAGCCACTCTTTGATTTCTTTCTCCTTCAGCTGTATCAGAAAAAGATCAATGTTATGGCTGGTAGAGGAATGTCAAACAGTGACCAGTTGGAAGCCATGAAAAGGTCAAGAGATTATTTTTCACAAGTAAGCATATCTCCCCATGTTAAAGCTCTCTTGTCTTTGACAAGCCAGCCTGTGCTTTGCCCCATAGCCTGAAATGTCCAAGCCTTGAAGATGAACTGGCATTTAAGGAACTGATCTGATTTCTTCAAATCGGTTTTTCTGGTGACTTGGAATACTACAAGCACTTTTCTCAACAAGATACACAGACTATTTGAAGATTAGTGAATGCACTTTGGTATTTAAAAAAATACCCTACATCAAAATTTGGTGGAATTTCTAAAAATTAATTAATAGGCTCGCTCTAGAAAACTAATTTCTCACTGGAAATCTTGCATGATTTCTCTCTGTACCTTTTGGACCTCATAAAAATAAAGAACCCCTAGTTCTGCTTTTTAACACTGTTTGCTACAACAGAACTTTGTGTGTGTGTGTGTGTGTGTGTGTGTGTGTGTGTGTGTGTGTGTAATATAAAGGTAGTCCAAAGGGCTGAACTCAAATGGAAAACTGTCTCCACTTTAGCAGATGGCAACTGAAATCTCACTTCGGTTCTTATTGCCTTAGTGGGACTGCTTGCATTCTGCACCCACTCTCACTTTGCACATTTATGGTTCAGTGATCAGTCAGAAATGTAGGCAGCTTACATGTAGAATCTGCAGCTCCCCCTATCTGGCTATCACCTTTCTGAGATTTCCCATCTCATTTTTCAATTGCTATAGTTGCCCTTACTCTCTCCTCTGATTCTTCAGACCAGTAAGAATGCAGATTTTGTATCTTCATTTAAGCCTCTCCCCAACCCCAATCCAAGTGTGATATGCAGGCAAAAGAAATACCAAAATAAATCAGAAAACCCAAAAAACAAAACCTACGATTCATCAATTTTAACTGCCTTCTTCCAAATGATGACTGCCTTCTAGTATCTGCCTTTTGGTCTCTTTCCAATGTAGTCAGGTAGTTTTTAAATATATATTTATGTGGTATATAATAAATATATAATAAGATATAATCTATATATTATATATAAATATATATTATGATATATATAATCTAGATATAGTTGTTGTCTATAGGAGAGTGGGCCAATAGGAGCCATTTTTCAGAAAGCTAGTGAAGGATGAACCAGAAGGTGGAAGAGTCTAGCCCTTTCCCAGGGTACTGCAGATTTTACCTCTACAAGCTCTCAACTCTGGAGTTTGAGCTTAGATAATTTAGGTGGAGGGTAAAGGAGAAGTAATGCAGTGAGGTCATCCAAAACACACTGAAACAAGGATTAATGTCCAGGATGCTGATACCTGTATTAGTCATCTATTCCTGCAGCAAAGTTTACCCCCAAAACGTAGTGGCTTCAACAGCAACAAACATGTATTATCTCTCATAATTTCTGTGGGTCAGGGATTTGGAAGCAGCTTAGTTGACCAATTCTGCCTTGGAGTCTTTCATTAGTTTGCAGTCATCCAAAGGCTTGACCAGGGCTGGAAGATCTACTTCCATAGTGGCTCACTCGCGACTGGCTGGTTGGTGCTGGTTGTTGGAAGAGACCTCTGTTTTTCCCCATATGGACTTCTCTATAGAGTGTTGCATGAATGTTCTCATAACATGATGGTTGGCTTCTTCTGGTGGAAGTGATCCAAGAGAGAAAGCGGAAGAGACAATATATTTTATTAAATAGTCTCAAAAGTCACATACTGTTATTTTATTGGTTACACTGGTCAACCCTATCTACACAAGGGCATGGATACCAAGGTAAGAATCACTGGGGGCCATTTTGAAAGGTGACTTCTGCTGGTTGCCATAACTGGTAGCAGTTTCTTAATAGGGGCTGTGGCTCCCTGATGGTAGGAGACATGCAATGGTTCTGTAATAAGTAAATATAATTGTGGCTTCCCAATTTGGTAGGCAAATTTTTAATTTTACAGCTTTTTGGCAGCTGCTCTGGCAGCTCCACATGGTTTAGAGAGTAGTTCTTGGAAGCTCAGCATATTTCTTCAGCCTTCCATCCTTAGATAAAGATAAAATCCTTTCTCCTTAAACTAGTTTGTGTTAATTTTATCTCCAACTAAGTCCTGAGTGATACAGACAGCAAAATTAAAAGTGTAGGAAAGAATGGCCAACATTAATAAAACAAACAACAACAGATGCTGGCAAGGATGTGGAGAAAAAGGAATGCTTCTACACTACTGGTGGGAATGCAAATTAGTGCAACCTCTTTAGAAAACAGTGTGGCGATTTCTGAGAGAACTAGAAATTGACCTTCCATATGCCCCAGCAATTCCCCTATTTGGAATATACCCAGAAGAACTCAAGTAATTCTACAAAAAAAAGATACCTGCATGTGCATGTTTATTGTAACACTATTCACAATAGCCAAAACATGGAACCAACCATGCTGCCCATCGAAACGGCACTGGATAAAAAAATTTGGTACATATACATGATAGAATATTATGCAACCATAAAGAAAGACAAACATATGGACTTTGCAGCAATTTGGATGGATTTAGAGTCGATCATACTCAGTGATCTATCACAGAAACAAAGATCTGAGTACCACATGTTCTCACTCGTAAGTGGACCTTGAGCAATTATCATAATTCTATAAGAAAGGGATTGGCAGTAGTGGGAAACTGCCAGGGGAGGGGGGAGCACACCTCATCAACAAGGGTACCTGCATAATGAACATTTGTATACTTAACCCTGAATTGTGTACACTACATCTTTAAAATAAAAGAAAAAAATGTAGTCTTCAAACACTGGCTTTCTTGGGCTTTCCTTCCTTGCAATTTATAGTTGACAAAGATATTCAAGTACCTCTTGGAGGAATGTCTTATAAGCTATGATGAAATTATTCAGCACAATGGACAATTTTTTTTCCAGCAATGCTTAGTCACTCAGGTGGAAGGCATAGTAAAGAACTAATCTAGGGGTGGATAGTTATGGCAACGTTGTGGTGGCAAGACAAAGGTGGCTGTCTCTCATGTATGAGGTCATGGCCTTGCTAATTTTAGTTCAAAATTGGGAAGATATATGAGTTCCATTTTATTAAATGGCAGACTACCTCATTACATACCAACCTTCCTCCTGATAACAAGGATACCTCTGGACAAAATATGAAAAGAAAAGTTATTTGAACTCACTGGAGCTCACTGGGAATTGATTACAGTATTGAGAAAATAGATAATGTGTTGAACCACAAGGACTGGGATTAGTTTGGAGAGAAATAGAAATAGTAGTGGAGCCGATTTAAAGAATGTAAGGAAAGGATGGTGATCCTAATGTGGTTGAAGAGAGAGTAAAATGAGTAGAAAGATAGGTGGGATTTGGAAGATATGAAGGAAACAACATTGAAATTGTGATGTTAGAGAGTTGAGTGGGTTACCCACATGGTTGATTAAATCTACCAGGATACCAGCAAGAGTTAAGGTAGAGGAGGCAAGTGAGAGTCACATTCCAAAAACATATATCAGGATGGAGGAGAGAACTGAGTATAGATAGGTGACTATATGGGAGGGTGGTGGAGAGTGATATGGTGGATGACAGGAATTTCAGAGAGGGTCTCTTGCTTAGATTTGAAAAAGATGACTGATTAAGATGGGGCAGTGGAAAATTGGGAGGATGTTGACATTACCTCTCAATCAAGAGATATTAAAGTATAGAAGAAAGAGCAACTTCCTGTAAGAAAAGTGGTAGAGGGGAAAGCCAGGATTTACTCAAGAATATTTTGAAAAGATACTAAAGATATAGAAAGATTAATTTACTATGAAATATATGGGTGAGGCAATAGTCCAGAAGCATCACTGAGAAATCTAGGAGAGAGTTCACCTGGGGAATACTCAGAACGGTATGAGAATGAGAGAACAACAAAAGACTAGTGACATAATTGAGAAGACAGTTCATGCTTATAACTGGAGGATTATAGATATAAGAAACATGAATGAATTTTATAGGCTTTGAGATTTCCAATTTCAGAGGGGAATTGTTTTGGTGCCAGAATTGACCTTCGTGATGATTCCTGTGTAACCTGTCCTAAACTCCAAGACAGGAAGAGTCAGCTCTAGCTCCCTACCATGGCCAGAACTGACCTCATGGCGGGAACTGTGCCTGTCTCTTCTTGTCTAGGGGGGTCTAGCACAGGTTACACAGGAATCACCACGAGCTCCACAAGAAGGAGACAAAATTTCCTAGAGAGTAGTTGGTTCTATGTGTAGGACAGGAAAACTAAAAAAGAGCCTGAGACATCTTGCTGTTGCTAGAAGGCAAGAATGCTTCCAGAGGTAACTGAGATTATAT
Organism: Tarsius wallacei; assembly: GCA_963574415.1. Taxonomy (NCBI): domain Eukaryota; kingdom Metazoa; phylum Chordata; class Mammalia; order Primates; family Tarsiidae; genus Tarsius; species Tarsius wallacei. The sequence continues at coordinate 8,716 of CAUYQG010157946.1, read as the reverse complement.
ATATATATATATATATATATATACATTATTTAAAGTATCCATTCATCTGTTGATGGACCCTTAGGTAGATACCATATCTTGGCTATTGTGATAATGCTGAAATAAACATGGGAGTGCAAATATCTCTTCAGCACACTGATTTTATTAGGTTGTAAGACAGTGGATATCTGATGATGGCCTTTGACTCGACATGAAACCTACCAGGTAAGAGGATATTAAATCAAACTTGCTGGGTAGATTGTGGGGAAATAGAGTTCATAGAACACTGCATAGCTGGAAGAGGACATATTGTTCAAGGCCCTGGTATTGGCTCTGCTGTTTCCCATGGATGAGGACATGGCCTTGTTAATCTTCATTCAAAAGTGGAAAAAAACAGAAGCTCTATTTCATTTAACGGAAGACTACCTCATCACACACTAACTCTCCTGCTGATAACAATTATAAAATAGAAAGAAAAGTTACTTGAACTCACTGAAGCTCATCCAAAAGCAAGCAGAAACTGGAAGAGCTATGACCTTGAAAGAATAAAAACACATTGGGTGAGATCCACATTTAGTTGGTGTTTCCCTTGAAGACTTCTATTTGTTCAGTGTACCGGATGCAGAACTCAAGCAGAAGGATGCAATCTTACTGGGTGAGGATTCAGAGAATGAAGATGGGGTAGCAAGAGAGACTGAACATTTGGGAGGTTATATGAGAAAGGAGGAAGTCATGAGGTGGGGGTCAGGGGAGAACCCAGATCTGCATATAAATTTCCATCAAATCCTTAACTGACGCCTGAGCTGCACATGCACAAAGTGAGACTCCAAGAAGTCCAGGGGGGAAAACAACAGCGAAAAGAAAAGAGATGAGCTGAGCAGCGATTTCAGCAGCTGATTAGCTCTGGGGAGACAGTTTGGAGGTCAAGTCCTGTCAAATCAGAGGAGTTCAGTGAATAGCACTGACTTCCACTGAAGATTCAGAAGGACCACTCCTTAAAAGTAAAGACCAAGGCTCAGGATTAAATAGAAAAAGATCTCCTCAACAGAAGCTAGAATCAAGCTTCCACAAGATCAAACTGATGAATGAGTAATTGAACTGTTTGCAAGAATGAAAATGAGGACAGCACAGGTCTATAAGCATTGCCTTAAACCAGTGATTCTCAAACCTTTGGAGGACTTCATACTTTTGTTTATATGGGTTACATCTGTCAATATTTAACATGTTGGAAATTAAAACTGAGAAATTTAAAAGAAAGGAATTTCAATACATTTCAAAAAATAAGCTCATTACATGTTAATATGGATCATATGTTTTTGAGAAAAACTAAATATATTTTGCAAAACAAAAAAGTAAAACTATCAGCACTATTTTATACTTTTGCAAGTCTCTTCAAAGTCTGTCATAATGGAAGGTAGCTAGTTTCTCATGTATGCTTCTCATTCAGTCTCTTGAAATATGTTATTTTGGTTGAAGTATAAGAAGAAAATCTGGCTTCACATATATTTTTTGAAAGGGGAGGAGTATTTTAATAGTCTTTTTAGATAACTGTGGATATTTTTCATTGACACTTCGCCCAAACTCAACAAGTGGCAGTTTTTAAAGTTAATGGTGATATGGAAAACTTTTTGTATACTGTTGCATTAAAATCTATTGGTCAGCCGGGCTCAGTGGCTCAGCCTGTAATCCCTCGCTTGGGGAGGCTGAGGTGAGTGGATTGCCTGAGCCCGCGGGTTTGAGACCCGCCTGGGCAACTTGGCGAGACCTCATCTCTACAATTAATCAAAAAATTAGCCGGGCGTGGTAGCGCGCGCCTGTAGTTCCGGCTACTTGGAAGGCTGAAGCGAAAGGATCGCGGGAGCCCAGCAGGTCGAGGCTGCGGTGGCCGGGAGCGGCCACTGCACTCCAGCTGGGCGACAGAGTCAGACTCCAACTCAAAAAAAAAAAAAATCTATTGGTCTATCTTGCACTTTGAATGGATCTTTTATTCATGCATAACTTTGTAACTCATGCGTCGGTCATTTAGAAAATGCTGAATCACTGGGTTACTCTGATCTTACAAAGGTTGATAAATTTTGTTACACAATATTGGAAAATCACATTAGTTAATATCATCACCAGTTACATCAGAAAAGTGTATAAGTGCTGGGAAGCTGTCACACAATGGCAGAAACAAGTTTTCTAGAATTCTAATTTTTGGTTCACAGCTTGAATTTTATCATTGGCAATAAATACTGTCAGTTGTTTTCCCTGAAGTGACAGGCTCATTTTGTTCATTTTTGAAAAAATGTCTGCCAAATTCTCAAGCCTGAATAACTATAGCTTCTCTGTCATTTGTTCTTTCAAATAAAATATTAAAACACATGTACTTAAGAGTTAAGACTTAACAACATTAGTACTTTTTACTGTTGCATTGAGGACATTCTTAAACTTTTTTTTTTCTATGAGTGCACAAAGATAAATAAGTATACTGCTTGGATTCATGCTAAGGTGCCACAGTTTTGCACAGTGAAAAAAAATCAGAAAGATAGTTTTGACCTTGCTAATCCCTTGAAAAAGTTTTAGGACATCCAGGAATCTGAAGATTAAAAATTAAACTGAGCCAGGCTCGGTGGCTCAACCTGTAATGCCAGCACTTTGGGAGGCCGAGGCGAGAGGATTGCCTGAGTCCTTGGGTTCAAGACCCACCCGGGCAACTTGGCGAGACCTTCTCTCTACAATAAATTTTAAAAAATTAGCCGGGCATGGTAGCGCGCGCCTGTAGTTCCGACTATTTGGAAGACTGAGCTGGAAGGATCTCCGGAGCCCAGCAGGTCGAGGTTGTGGTGGTCAGGAGTGTGCCACTACCCTCCAGCCTGAGTGACAGAGTGAGACTCCAACTCAAAAATAAATAAATAAATAAGTAAATAAATAAATAAACAAAAATTAAACTGAAGAGCCATTTTTCTTAATATAATTCTGGAATGGTGATGAAACCTGTAATAGAAAAAAGTGGAAAAAACAAAAATGTGGCTTCTTCTTCAATTGGCAGGACTCGTGGGGACCGTCCCTAGTAGTTGTGTGCTGTGTAGAGCTCACATTCAAGGGAAAAACCCTTCCAAATTTGCTGCATCTGCTCCTATTCTCTGCGACTATCTTTCTTTTGTTAAGACCTATATCTTTAGCTAAATTAATCATAAATGAATAACAAGGGGGAGTAGACCGTTTTGGCCCGTCAAAAATCCAAACTGTAACACTGCACTCACATTGTCTCATTTAACCTTCACAAGAAATTCACAAATATTTCCTCTCCTTCCAGTATTACTTGCTTTTCAACAGCATTGAAGTTGGGGCTTGCAGTAACAGAAGAAGGGACATGGAGGGTTTCTTGTATAGCTGTGTCTTAAGGGTTGGTGCACTAAGGGGGTGTCTTTTCCAGGAAGACCTGCAACCATCATACCCTTGGCCGCCCAGTCCTCTCAATACCTGTCACTTCTTTACTTTGGAAGCTCATTGGAATTACTTGGGGAACTTTAGAAAATACTGATGCTTTGGTACCATCCCCAGAAATTATGATATAATTGGTCCAGGTGCAGACAAGACTTGGGGGATATTAAAAGCAGCCAAAGGTAAGAACCACTGTCTTGGATAAGGTGAGAAGGATGCTAGATATTACTAATGCTAGGAACACACTCTTCTGCCTTTGGAGAAATACTTGCAATCGCTTCTCTGCCTTTGGTCAGTGTTTAGTGTCTGCATTACAAAGTTAGAATTATGCTTAACTCATTTAAATTATAGCACTTGTTTCTTCTTAGGAAAAAGGCACAGGAATGATGTAAAATTCCTAGCTTTGTTAATCAGAATCCATTTTACTGGTGATTGTGCAGTGTGTAGATGCATTTCCATTAGTATGATATCATTTCTGAAGATACTCAACAGTTTAAGGATCTGTTTTCCTGTTTGCTTCATGGCTGCATTGGATCTTGAAGAAAATTTCATTTCTGTGTATAGCATTTGAAATTTTTGTGTCATCTCTCTCTCTCTACATCAGAAACAAGTTCCTGTGAAGGATGGTGTTGTGCTTAGGCAGCTGTGCTCTGAGACTCACAAATTGATTTGAAATGGAACTGAAATGCCATAATCTGTCTGGTCTGGTCACAGATCAAATCTGAATCTTTCTCTCTTGAGTACCTCCCACTGTGTCTCTTAGTGTCATGACATTCCATTGGACTCTTGGACAGGCTGTTACATGGATTTTAATGCCCTCTAAGACTAAGCATGGTCTCCCAGGCTTGAAGAGTGGAGTTACCTCTCTTGGAAAATGAGAAAGGGAAAAATGCTCCTGTTTGTCAACAAGTGCAGTAATTTAGAAAGTGGATTTGTGAAGAGACTGAGTTCCCAGTCCCTCTAGAGTAAGGCTACTCAGAGTATGGTCCTCCTCTTGGTTGTTGGTCCCTGGACCATTTGTTATGGGTTGACCAGATTAGGAGCTTGCCCAAGAATCTAAATCAACAATGCCACTAAACACATTATTAAGTTCAACTGATAATATTTTATAGTAAAACTTTCTCAATGAAGAAAGAAGCACATTGATTTGCATTCTGATGTCAGCTTCTTATCATCTCATGGGCCAGCGTGCTGAGTAACATCTTTCCTAGAGGAGGACCAGAGGTGAGACACTTGTTCTTTCATCTCTATAGGGACAATTAGAAATTAAGAAAGAAAATGCAATAGACTTTTTCAAAGGCACCATAGCTCTGATTCTGGACTGAGTAGCCTTATTCATTACTAGTTTTCTATAATCAGACAGTCTGTACAGTTCTGTTCAGTAGTTTTGCTAAAGGGTTGGTAAGTTCTAGTCAGTCAGCCTAGACTAAAAAATGTCTTAGAAATAAAGGTGATTAGTGAGGTTGAACATTTCTCCATGTGTCTGTTGGCTGCTTGGATGTCTTCCTTTGAGAAGTGTCTGTTCATATCTTTTGAAATGCTCCTCTTTAAAACCCAAGGCCCAGGCCATTGCCTTGCTAGACTCTGGTGTGACCATGTACTCTTTGAGCTATGGCTGTTGCCATGCTTCCTGACATTGGCCCCTACCATACCTTGGGGAAGTGAATCTTCTCTCTCTCTCTCTCTCTCTCTCTCTTTCTCTCTCTAATTTACTTTTAAATGAACTATATCTTCTAATCTAAAAATAAAAATAATAAAATAAGCCCAACTGGTATTTTGCCAGTATATAGAGTAGACAAACAAGCAGGACTTGGGACAATGTCCAGGCCTCACCAGCTGCCAGGAAGGGACCCAGGTTTTCCCCTTCCTGGTTTGTATCTTCTGAGAGGCTTTTGGAGAGTAGAATCCCAGCTGGATCACCAGGCTGAATCTCTATGTGCAGAACAGTCTCTGCCTTTACAGGAAACTGAAAGCCCATAGGGAAAAGCAAACTCTAATCACAGGTTCAAGAGGAGGTGATGAGTCCAGAAATACCTGTTTTCAGTAACGAGCCCAGCACCTAGGGCCTCTTTATGTCCTTGACCACTTGCTCCTGTTCAAGTTCTTAAGGAAAAGGTCAAGATTTGTGATGGGCAACACCATCACACGATGGTTATTAGGAATCAATACCTGTGAAAAGAAAAGGAGACGAGGCAGGATTGTCAGAGGACGGGAAACCATGATACAGGTCTGAAAGAGCCTTGGCCACACAACAGAGAGTTTTGTAGCAGAAACTGTTTGGGTCCTGTGTCAGGGCAAGGTGGTGGGTCCTCTCGGCTCTTGCCTCACTCAGTCACTGAACATGATCTGCGGCTCAGCATGTGTCCTTTCTTGGGTGTAGACACAGATGTGCAGTTCAGTCCCCCTACCTTTCCGTCTTCTTCCTCTGAGGCTGTTGGGTTTCATTAGGCTTGGAGGAACATATCACAACCTCTGCATCTGCCATGTTCTGAACTATCTGACACTTTGAAGAGACCAAAGGAATCTTTTGGGAAAGACAATGCTGAAAGTGCTCTTCTCAGGTCCATATGGAGGTGACGGGACCAAGGGACAGTTTCTGCTTTCGATGAAGGTCCTCCGACTTTAGTTATCTCCATGCTTTTGTAACTCTTCCTGGTCACGGGAGGCAGAATCTTCTTGAAGAAGGGAATTAGGTTAGTAGTGAACAGTCTGGACACTTTTCTATGCAGGATTACCCCAGGGATATGGTTTCTTTTCATCACTTACATCCTGGAAGTGTGGTATCGGCACTTCTAAAATTCCCTACTTGTAATCTCACCCTCCCTCCACCAACCTGTTTCACCCCTTGATTCAATGGCCTCCATGGAATTTCCTAAAACCCTAATAGGTTAAGTAGATATAAGGTGAGTGTATGATCAGTATTTATTTCCAGAATTCCTTGGTTAATAGGTACTGTCTTCTTTAAAGGCTAAGTTGTAACCTAGTGAGTCAAATGCCACTAGTATTTCTTTGCCAGATTTAAATCTGTTTGTTTGAGACTATCTTCATATATTCAAAGGAATATATGGAGAAACACATATATTTCTACATGCAACCATTTGCGAGAACAACCACCTGAGAATTCAGAAGACAAGTTGCGACCTTGAAGTCATTCTAATTCTCTAAAAAATATCGAAATATGAGTATACACTTGTTTTTAAAATAAGCTGTCTGGGGGAAAAGGTAAATTTTAAACTTATTTTGAAGACATTCTTCTATTTTTCTTGTCTTTGCCTTTTAATTCAAGGAAGTATTTTTCTCAAACTTCAGGGCCCCCAGCTAGGCTCCTTCATGTGTCAAGAACAGATAGAGGCCTGGCTCGGTGGCTCAGTCTATAATCCCAGCACTTTGGGAAGCTGAGGCAAGTGGATTGCCTGAGCCCACGGGTTCAAGACCCACCCAGGCAACTTGGCGAGACCTCGTCTCTACAATAAATCAAAAATTAGCTGGGCATGGTAGCGTGTGCCTGTAGTTCCAGCTACTTGGAAGGCTGAGATGGATCGCCAGAGCCCAGCAGGTCGACGCTGGGGTGGCCGTGAGTGTGACACGGCACTCCAGCCTGGGCAACGGAGTGAGACTCCAACTCAAAAAAAAAAAAGAACAGATAGAAAGAAAGGCAGGGCTTACATCAAAGCCTGACTTTCATAGATGCAAGAAGGGACCAGGTCTTTCCCTTCTTGGTATGCTGTCCTCTGAAGGGCCTTAGCCCTGTCAGGGACAAAAACTGCATCTCCAGAGCCTACTGCACCCCCAAACTTCCCTATTAGTTTGCAAATATACGCATCTAAGTGTCTGTAGCTGACTATGCATGGTGGCCATATTAGCCAAGAGGCATCCAGGTGCTCTGCAGCCTGCTAGGTTTTCTGGTACACACTGGCCTGGCCACCGAGGTAGGCATATAGACCCTCATGCTGATTAAAATGCTTCCTTGGAACTCTGTGGTGGTACATATCTATGAGGCTGTGCCTATACCTCTGGTCTCCCAGCAGCCCTATGACTTTGTGGAAGTGCTCATCTAAGTACCCTGCACTAAGATCCTACACCGGTCTCATATGGTTCCCGTAGTAGCACAGATGCTACCCAGCTGCCCCACAGTCTCCAGCACCATGTACGGTTTGGTCATCCTAATCTCTAGTCTTTTAATAGTCCTGTGAGGTAGAGTTATGCCCTGAAGAACCCAACTTCTGACCTTAATGTGCCAAATTAGCTTCTCCATGGTAACTCTGTACATCCAATTCCTCTGAGAAATGGTTTGACTTTCCCATCACTACCCCACCCCCACCCCCACCATTGTGTTTAGAGTACAATAGGATATTTTCATAGATTTGCTTTCAAATGCAGCTATAGGTCCCTTGACTTGTTCTCACTCAGTCATCTCTGGGCATTTATTCAACCTCGATTTTTTTGTATTGACAGCGAAATGTGGTTTTGTTAACCCAGGTCTAGAAGGTTAACACTGGAATGAAAGACACTTAGATCTTCCTCGGAATTGCTGCATATGAATGTCATGTTGGCTCACTGTGGACACTCTTTGTGGCTACTGGGCTTCCCACTTCCCAACATACATGGTTCTGAGACTTCTAATGACCATAGAGCTCCTTTAACTCTGTGGTTTGCCACTATCCTTTGCTTCTCCACCTTAAGTTGAGTGGTTAGTAAATCAGTGTTGGCAAACCAAGGGGTGGAAACAAGTAGGAAGCTATAGGTATCATCTGAGTGCTTATGCAAAGGATATTGGCGCTCTCATTGCTTCTTCCCCGGACTCCTTGGTAGTCTGTTAGTGGGAGATCCCTGTCGCTGTCCCTTCGCCTCTTCCAGGACCTCCAAGTTCCCATCATGTGTGAGTGTATCTCCGTCCACATCAGCCAGGCTGGTGTCCAGATCGGCAATGCCTGCTGGGAGCTCTACTGCCAGGAACATGGCATCCAGCCCAATGGCCAGATGCCAAGTGACAAGACCATTGGGGGAGGAGATGACACCTTCAACACCTTCTTCAGTGAGATGGGCACTGGCAAGTATGTGCCCAGGGCAGTGTTTGTAGACCTGGAACCCACGGTCATTGATGAAGTTCGCACTGGCACCTACCGCCAGCTCTTCCACCCTGAACAACTCATCGCAGGCAAGCAAGATGCTGCCAACAACTATGAGCAAGGGCACTACACCATTGGCAAGGAGATCACTGACCTTGTCTTGGACCGAATTCACAAGCTGGCCGACCAGTGGACAGGTCTTCAGGGCTTCTTGGTTTTCCACAGCTTTGGTGGGGGAACTG
>CAUYQG010157939.1:0-60194 GCA_963574415.1 Tarsius wallacei | reverse complement strand
CGCCTCAGCCTTCCAAGTAGCTGGAACTACAGGCGTGCGCTACCATGCCCGGCTAATTTTTGATTTATTGTAGAGGTGAGGCCTTGCCAAGTTGCCCAGGCGGGTCTCGAACCCACGGGCTCAGGCAATCCACTCACCTCAGCCTCCCAAAGCACAGGATTACAGGCTGAGCCACCGAGCCCAGCCAGAAATACTTGTATTTTTAATTTTTATTTATAGAGCTGAGGTCTCACTATGTTGCCCAGGCCAGTATCAAATTCTTGGGCTCAAGCAATCCTTCCGCTTCAGCCTCCCAAAGTGCTAGGATTATGGGCATGAGCCTCCATACCCAGTCAGAAATATTTTTATTCAACTGGGGTAATATGGTAGTGTAATATTATTTATTTATTTGTCTGTTTTATTTAATTGAGTTGGGGTCTCACTCTGTTACCTAAACTGGATGCTCACGGCCACTGCAGCCTCAACCTGCTGGGCTCAGGCACTTTCCATCTCAGCCTTACAAGTAGCTGGAACTACAGGTGTGTGCTACCATGTCTGACTAATTTTTCTTTTGATTTATGGTAGAGATGAGGTCTTGACAAGTTGCCCAGGCTGGTCTCAAACCCCTGGGCTCAGGCACTTATCTTGCCTCTGCCTACCAAAGTGCTGGGATTACAGGTGTGAGCTACTGCACCTGGCCTGTAGAGTAATTTTAAAAAACAGACTTATTGAGATATAATTCATATATCATACAATTCACCCATTTCGAAGTGTACAATCCGGTGGTTTTTAGTATAATCACAGAGTTGTACAGCCATTACTAGATTAATTTCAGAACATTGTCATCACCCCTAAAATAAACTTTATGCTCGTAAGCAGTCACTCCCCATTTTCTCCCAATCTACCTCCCGTCCCTGTCCTCAAGCCCTGACCCTAGGCAGTCACTAAATCTACTTTCTGTCCTTATGGATTTGTCTATTCTGGATATTTTGTATAAAAAAAATCATATAATATGCTTAATTAATTTATATGAATCTACTAGAAGAAATCAAAGTGAAATACAAGGAATTATGTTTGAACTAATTATAAAATTTTGGGCTGGGTGTGATGGCTCATGCTTATAATCCCGGCATTTTGGGAGGTCAAGGAGGGAGGATTGCTTGAACCCAGGAGTTTGAGACCAGGTTGGGCAACAGAGTGAGCCCTATCTCTACAAAAACCAAAAACCAAATCAGTTGGATGTGGTGGCACACGCCTGTAGTCTCTGCTACTTAGGAGGCTGAGGAGAGAAGGTCACCGGAGTCCAGGAGGTTGAGGCTACGGTAAGTTGTGATCTTGCCACTGCACTCCAGCCTGGACAACAGAGTGAGACCCCAACTCCATTTAAAAAAATTATAAAACTTTGAACTTATTGCTGAATACTAGCTATGAAAGAGGAACCACCCTTTCTTTTTTTTTCTTTTTCTTTTTAGAAAGTAGGATTTATTAAGAAGACAGAAAAGCTCCCACAGTTGGAGGGGACCTGAAAGATGTTGCCTCACCCTTCTCCTATCTTCTCTCCCCAAACTCCTGATATTTTGTTATTTGTGTTTTTTCTGAATTTATAACATTCACAGTCTATTTTTGAAGCATAATCTTTACAGTTGTTTGACTGTAGTCCCATATTTAAATAGATTCAAAACTTAGTATCTGTCTGTTGACACAGATTCTCTGTCTCTGAATTTTTGATTTTACTTCAACTCCTAACTGGGTAAATTTTGTGGTTAAGCAGTTTTTATCCACTCCCTCTTCTGCCAAAGGGCTGGAGAGTTTGTATCGCTTTGGTTTATTCATGTTTGAGATTGTCTTTTCTTCTTTGGCTCTTTACTTGACAGTATCTAACTGGGTGTAATATTTTAGATCATCTTTTCTTTCCCCCATTACTTTGCAAACATTTGCTCTGTTGTCTTCTGGTATCAAATACTGTGAAGGAGAATAAAGTCTGATTTTTTTTTTGAGTCGGATTTTCTGTCACCCAGGCTCGAGTGCATTGGCACGCTCACGGCCACCGCAGCGTTGACCTGCTGGGCTCAGGCGATCCTTCCGCCTCAGCTTTGCAAGTGGCTGGAACTACAGGCATGCACTACCATGCCTGGCTTATTTTTTAATTTATTGGAGAGACAAGGTCTCACCAAGTTGCCCAGGTTGGTCTCGAACCCCTGAGCTCATCAATCCTCTTGCCTTGGTGTCCCAAAGTGCTGGGATTACAGGCTTGTAATCCGTTGTGCCTGGACTTTTATTTTTTTTTGAGTCAAGGTCTCACAAAGTTGCCCAGGTTGGAGTGCAATGGCATGCTCACGATGATCATGGCTCACGGCAGCCTTGACCTCCTTGGCTCACGTGATCCTTCCATCTCAGCATCCTGAGTAGTTGGGACTACAGGTGTGCCCCATCATGCCTGGCTAACTTTATTTTTTTTTTTTGTAGAGATAAAATTTTGCTATGTTGCCCAAGTTGGTCCTGAACTCCTGGGCTCAAGCAATCTGCCATCCTTGGCCACCCAAAGTGCTGGGATTATAGGTATGAGCCACTGTGCCCAGCCTAAAGTCTGATTTTTAAAAAAATCTTAAATTTGATTTGTTTTTTTCTGTCTGGATACATGAAGAATTCATTATTATTATTATTATTATTATTTTGAGTTGAGTCTCACTCTGTTGCCGAGGCTGGAGTGCCATGGCACACTCACGACCATTCCAGCATTGACTTGCTGGGCTTCAGCGATCTTTCCACCTCAGCCTTCTAAGTAGCCGAAACTACTGGTGTGTGCTACCATGCCCAGTTAACTTTTTATCTATTGTAGAGACAAGGTCTCGCCAAGTTGCCCAGGCTGGTCTCAAACCCACTCAGGCAATCCACTCGCCTCGGCCTCCCAAAGTGCTGGGATTACAGGCTGAGCCACCAAGGCCGGCCGCATTATTTATTCTTGAAATTCAATAGCTTAGCTAATGTATTAGTCACCCACTGCTGTGTAACAAGTCACCCCAAAACTTAGTAGTTTAAAACAACACACATTCATGATTTCACAGTTTTTGTGGATCATGGATCCAGGCATAGCTTAACTGGGTGTTCTGTTTCATGGTCTCCCACAAGGGCGCACTTAAGGTGTTGACCCAGGGGTCTGTGGTCTCATCAGAAAGCTCAGCTGGGAAAAGATCCACTACCACGCTCACTCAGTGGTTGTTGGCAGTGTTCAAGTCCTTGGATTGAGGTCTCAGCTCCTTGCTGGCTGTTGGGTGGATTCAGCTCTCAGTTCCTTCTCATGTGGGGCCTCTATCATATGGCAACTGAGAAGACAATAAAGAAGTCTATTAAGACTATAAGAAAATGACTGACAGTGGTGGGAAATTACGGGGAGGGGAGGGGAGGAGGGATGGGATTAACGATACTCAATATCTGTCTGGGGACGGGGAGACACCTCTTATCACCAAGGGTGTCTGAACGAAGCATATTTGTATATCTAATCCTTAACTGTACCCCACAATACAATAATAAAAAATACTGATTAATAAAAAAAAAAAAAAAGAAAAGACTGTCTTCCTTCCATTGAAGGTGGGAATGGAGGTCCATGTCTCCATTTGGTCTCGACTGAGGAGGGCAATGAAGAAAAGGTATAGTCAAGGATGATAGTCCTGACTGTCTACTTAGCCTTCCCTCATACCACCACAGTGAAAGGTGCTAGGCGCTTCATTGTAGTCTGTTAAGGATGAGAATCTAAACTCTTTACCTAACCTTTGCTGTTATGAGTAAGGGTGGGGCCAGACAATTATCGGTGTTGTTTATTTATAGCAGAGTTATTATAAAGTTTTCTGAATTCCTAGGTTTCCTTTTTCTTGATTCTTTGACTACACAATACAAATTTTTGTAGAAATTTTTTTCTTGTCTTCACTCATTGGTGCAGAAAAATCTAGAAAATATAAAAGTATACATGAGCAATCCATAAGAAATGGAGATCAATGTTCTAGAATAAATAAAATAAGAATAGAAACTTAAAATATATAAAAATTAAAACCATTGCATGGCACAATATATCAAAATGAAAATCAATAAACATGACATATAAAATAAAAAAGTCAGTCACATAGATTACAGTCAAGGAATACTGTCAATCTCATGTAAAGGGTTCTTAGAAATTGTTACAAAGAATAAATGGTTAAATTGGAGAATATACTCAAAGAATAAGAACTAAATATACAAAGAATATTAAATTCAAACAAACATATGGAGAGTTCATATTCTCTGATAGGAAAGTACAAATTAAGTTTTATTTATTTATATTTATATTTATTTATTTATTTATTGAGTTGGAGTCTCACTCTATCACCCAGACTGGAGTGCAGTGGCCGCTCCCGGCCACCGCAGCCTCTGGGCTGCTGGGCTCTGACCATCCTTCGGCCTCAGCCTTCCAAGTAGCAGGAATTACAGGTGCGCGCTACCACGCCGCTAATTTTTTATTTAAATTGTAGAGAAGAGGTCTCACCAAGTTGCCCAGGCATGTCTCGAACCATCGGGCTCAGGCAATACACTCACCTCAGCCTCCCAAGGCGCGGGATTACAGGCTGAGCCACCGAGCCCGGCATATTTTTTTTTGAGTTGGGGTCTCACTCTCTCGCCCACCCAGACTGGGGTGCAGTGGCTGCTCCCGGCCACCGCAGCCTCGACCTGCTGGGCTCCAGCGATCCTGCCACCTCAGCCTTCCAAGTGGCCGGAGTTACAGGCATGCGCTACCATGCCCGGCTGATTTTTTTATTTATGGTAGAGATGAGGTCTCGCCAAGTTGCCCAGGCGGGTCTCGAACCCGCGGGCTGAGGCAATCCACTCACCTCAGCCTCCCAAAGTGCGGATTACAGGCTGAGCCACCGAGCCCGGCTTAGTTTTAAATATATTATTTAAATAGTTAATTTTAAATTTAAAAGAGCTAAGCCATATATTGCTTGCCAGAAATATAAAATCTATTAAAGTAGTATGCATATATACTTCTTAATCAGCAATCATTCCTAATAAATATGGCTTATGTCATATCTGTTATCCATTTTAGAGTATAAAATACAGTTTACTATATATAGAGTTATACATATAAATGTGTAATCAAGAACATGTGTATTTATGTGATTCATACACAGTTGAGTCTCATAATTTCAGGAGCCCATGTAAGTCGAGTCACCTACTCACTAAAATTTTTAGTTCTAAAATTGATACTCAAGATGCTTTCAGTCTTTCACAGACATGGGCTGAGTGGCAAAAAATTTGAGTTGCCTGACACACAGTTGAGGTTGACAAAACAATGCTCTGCTTTTCTGTTTCAGCTCTCATAACGTGAGCAAGTAACCATGTCATGGTCAATTTAGTGCCATTTGTCTCAAATTTTTGTGCATTTTAGTGATTTCACTGGATAAAATGGCACCCAAATGTAGTGCTGAAATCCTATCCAGAGATGCGAAATGCAAGATTGTTGTGATTTGTCTTATAGAATATGTTAGGCAAAATTTTGTCAGACACGAGGCATGATGCTGTTGGCACATGAATTCAATGTTAATGTTCAATGTTAATGAGATAACAATATATGTTAAATACAATGTCTTTGAACAAACACACATAAAACAAAATTATGAATGGATGTGTTCATAAAAATGGTGTGACCAGATGCTTGCAGGAAACAAATTCTGTATTTCACTTAAGATCAATGCTTATCAATCGCAAATTCAGTGTTTGTGTTGTCTTTATAGATGATCACTAACACAAATAACAAGAATGTACTATGTATGTTTATGTGAGTGTGTGTATATGTATGTAGGTGTGTATATGAATATGCATACATACATATATATGTTTTCAGATATATATGTGTATGTATATGTATATATGTATCCCAAATCCTTAGATGCATAGGATAATTTGAGTACTGAAAAAAATGTGAAATACAAAGTTGATACTTAGGATACAGTTAATTTTGTTAAAACAGGTCACCTTAGGAATTGATGAGTCTAAGTAATAAGAGGAATGGAATAATCAGAAAAAGAAAAAAAATGTTAATTTCAAAGTAATCTTTGACACATATTAATAAAAATATTCACATGTAGATGCACACAAGGAAATTTATAGCAAAGTAAACTTTTTAAGATTTTAAAAAGTAATCAAGAAACAAATAATTATCTAAATTTCCATATTCTTTTCAATAATAATAGCTATATTTTTTGTTATTGTTTATTATTGCATTCTGTCTCTTATTATTTGTAATAACAGTAAATTAAATTTCTAATAAGGTAAATTAATATACAGATGAATAGATGCAGATTGACAAACAATGATGACAATAAATTGGGACAGGTAGAAATCGATAAACAAAGAAATATATGTAAAATTGGGCATTCAGAACAAAACGTCTCTATGTAGATGCCTATAAGTATAAATATTGACACATAAAGAAAACTGCTAGAGATAAAAAAGTGTGTGTATATATATGAGTGTGTGAATAAGTATATATATTTATATTTTTATATAAACATTTATATATATTATAAAATTTATATATTATATATATATATATAAACTTTTTTTTTTAGTTGGAGTCTCTCTCTCTGTCACTTAGGCTGGAATGCAGTACCACCATAATGTTACTACAGCCTCGACCTGGAGGCCTGAATATGTTGCCCACACTGGTCTTGAACTCCTAGGCTCAGTTAATCCTCTCACTTCCACCTCTTCATCCTTTAATTTCCACCTCTCAAAGTGCTTGGATTACAGAAGGAGTCACCACACTTGGCAATATATACTAAGTGTATAGTTCAAACAAAGGAATACATTCCATGTTGATGTCTTTCTTAAGTAGCTTGATGACCATGGTAAAATTATTATATTTCTATATGGTTCAGTTTCCTCAATTGTATAATTAGGGGATTTATATCTAGTTCACTTTTTCATGATCCTTGAAATTACAAACATTTATATAGAATGTCTTCTAAAAGATAATTAGCTAAACCAAAAAGAATTTTAACCCTTATTGTCATAAAATATCCTGGCTAATAAGTTTTAGTTTCTACTGGATTTTAACAAAACATCTTAGTGAATCTGCAGATGAACACTCTTTTTGTTTTCACTTTTCTCCAAAGTGGATTTTGATTACTTGCAATAAAGTCTTTAACTGACACAAAGATAAATAAACATCTTGTATTTTTCTTTCACAAATTTCATCTTTCTGACTTTCTGCCTGTTCTATTATAAATTGTTTACATAATATAAGCTCTTTGGTTTAAAATCTTCAATTTCCAAAATCAAAATTAATGTGTTTTATTTTTTGGAATCTTGTTGCAGATGTTTTATATAGTTTTATGTAGAATAAAAGTGATACTCTTCTGTGATCTGTATTCAGCACCAGCAAAGAGAAATACATATATAATTAATATTGGTATAAAATTATATATAATTTATAACAGTGTAAAATCTATATTACATAACACATATTTTCATAATTTATTATATAGCATATAATTCATACAATGTTTACATATTGTTCATTCATTCTTTAAAAGCTGCAGTGAAACTATAATGCCTAACACAGGTAAATTTCAATAAGACGTTGCTCCAAATTTACCAATGAAATAATTTGTTGTTTGGCATCATGGCCATAATGGAGGATTTGGATTTTTTTGTCCCCCTGATTGAAAAACATATTGGAATCTCTGTAGATAGGTACATGGTCTTGCCATTTCTTTGAGGGCAAACACTGCTCTCATCTATGTCATTAGTTGGTTTTGGTAGCAAATATAAACAAAGTAATATATTAAACTTATATTATGCTCTAAAGAATTATATTTTAGAACACTGTAATATAGTTTCTGAAATTTGAAAATTAATTCAATAAAATCACTGAAGGCAATTTGATTTCTCAAACATATTTCTGGAGACTCTCAGTTTCTTGGTACTTACACCAATCAGACTTCTGTATGCTGTTATTTTACTTTTTGCCACAGGATAATATACTTGTTTTGCATGAATCAAACAACATTACATCATGTAGTAAGGTATCAGGCGCTTGATTTGTTCTTTTCTTAGTAAAATTTGTTGTAAATAAAATATGATAGGTAAATCACTCAACGTAATAAATACTTATAAACATCATTTAGAAAAATAAAAGAAACCTATAGAATTCGATGTATGTAAAGGACAACTAGCTAAATGTCTCATTTAACCTATGGCCATATAATACTCTACTTATATTGGGAATTGGCTACAGAATCCTCAACTATATAAAATATTTTAAAAAATCAGATTGCTTGTTATATGCTTGTCACCTTACAGGATGTTTGGTCAGATGCAGCACATACAAACATTAATCACACACACACACACACACACACACACACACACACACACTCATATTATCCTAAAGAATTTCAAAAAATTCAATGGTTTATCTGATAGGAGACTGGCATACACAAAAGTACATTAAATTTGTAGTTCAAATGTAGCTGTGATCCCAATGGAGCCCTTGGTTTTTTCACTTTGCACTGACCTGAAAAAAGTAACCTCTTAGCAAGTAATTTATTCAAACAAGCAAACAAACAGATACACACACACACACATACACACACACTCAGATTTTACTGAAATGTCTAAGAATCCATGGAAAATTACTTCCCTTGTACACCATATGACAGCACTTTATAGATGATAGTTGTTTAGTTATCTAGATATATAGACAGATGGCTAAATAATATATTTCCTTTTCTCAAGAGATGTTCTCTGACCACCAGCTGTATCACTATATCACTCCTTACACATTTCCGTTTCCCTGTCTAAATATCTAAACAGCAACTAGAGCCGTCCTTCCTTCCTAAATAATTCAATGATATATTTCAGCTTGCTTATGCCACAGAGAAAAACAAAAGCTGCATATTTACTGGAATAACCCAGGATTCTAGGAAGGTTGTTACCAATCAATTGATTATTCATTGTATCCTAAGTGTCTCAAGGGTAGTATTACCTCAAACATACTCCTTTAGTGAGTAGGTGTACATTTTGATGTTCACAAAAATAATATTTTTCTATTTGTATGTATTCAATACATTACATTTTCTGACAGAAAGAGATTACTTCCCTGTAAAGGATCTGACCATTGAGTAGCAAGTCAGAATTTCATATTGCTACTAGACTGCAAATTCTTTAAGACATTATTCATGTCTTATTTATTTTTCTATCGTATACTGTGATAACACCCTGCAAACAAGAAGTTTTACAATATTTGTGTAGAAAAAAAGAATAGGCAGAGATAATTATAATCATTGAGGCCTCTTTTCAGTTCTCTCATTGCATTTGATGACTCATTGTTTCATTGGGAAAGTTACTTACTTTTGTAAGATGTATAGTTGAGAGGCCCTCAGTACACATTGGGAGAGAATTCTCCACGGGCCTCTGTGGTTTCTTCATCTCTTCTGAGCATAGACATCGCATTAGTTATCTCTTGCTATGTAACAAATTACCATAGATTTTGTAACTTAGACAAATATACATTTGTTATCACTAATTTTCTATGGATCATAAATCAAGACACAAATTAGCTGAGTTTTCTCTGTTCAGGGTCTCATAAGGCTCCAATTAAGGAGGTTCATTTGGGGAAGGATTTAATTCCAACTTTATTGAGGTTGCTGTCAGATTTTGATGTGGTTGTATGATGAAGGTCCCAGGGCCTTACTGGTTGTACATCAGAGGTTCCCCTCATGACCTAGAGGACATCAATGGTTACTTGCCACTTGGTCCTCTCCATAAGAGGTCATGGCAGTTTTCTTCTTCAAGGTTAGAAGAAAAGACATTCTCTGGTGTGTGCTTCCAAAATGAAGTCATATACATAATATGTCATGTTTCATGTGTCATATAATATGTAGTATATAATGTATAACATAGCAAAAACATATGTATATTGTGTATGTTTTGTGTATTGTAACCAAATCAGAGTTGTTCTTTATACCTAAGTAGTGTGCTTCATAAAATAAACCATTATGCAAAAATTTGTTAATTAAATAAATTTTTCTTCAAAGCAGGTATTTAATTCAGTTATATCTATAGAAGTAGCATGCAGCCGGGCTCGGTGGCTCAGCCTGTAATCCCGCGCCTTTGGGAGGCTGAGATGAGTGCATTGCCTGAGCCCGCAGGTTCGAGACCCACCTGGGCAAGCGAGACCTCATCTCTACAATAAATCAAACAATCAGCCGGGCGTGGTAGCGCGTGCCTGTAGTTCCAGCTACTTGGAAGGCTGAGGCGGAAGGATCGCCGGAGCCCAGCAAGTCGAGGCTGCGGTGGCCGGAAGCGGGCACTGCACTCCAGCCTGGGTGACGGAGTGAGACGCCAACACCCCCCGCCAAAAAAAAAGAAAGGTATGCTTATTGGGGAAAATCAGAAAATCACAGTAAAGAACATAAATCATCCCTAATCATATAATCAGATATAACCAGAGTTGTTAATTATAATATTTTAGTAAAATAATTTCAGCCCTACATAGAAATATGTATGAGGGGGCAAAAAGGAGTTTATTTATTTTAAAAAGTGTGTATTTATTCTTACATGTTTAAACTTCAGTCACTTTCAAAGTACTCTCCATTTGATGCAATACACCTATTGAGGTGCTTTTTCCACTGCTGAAAACAGTTTTTGAACTTGTCCATTTTGATACCTTTTTAGTGCTTCTGCCAGTTTTGTTGTTGTTTGTCTGCTTGTTTCACCTCTTCTACATGGGCAGAACGTCTCCCTTTGAGAACTTTTTCCATCTGGGGAAACAAAAAAAAGTTGTCGGGGTGAGATCGGGTGAATAGGGAGGGTGGGGCATGGGGTTCATGCCGTTTTTGTTCAAAACTGCTGAACACTCAGCACAGTGTGGGCACTATAAATCACCTATCGTGAAATGGGCAAATGCACTGAAAGAATCTCCAAATAGGATTCATTGAAGCCAAATACAGCCTCTCACAACAACGCTAGCTGGTACACTGATGCCAGTGGGTTCCTAGAACACTAACCTAATAGGGGAAGCCTGTACTACAAGGGGCCCACTCTCCAAAAGATAATTCTGGTTTTTTGGGGGCCCCCCATGTGTGTGTGTGTGCACACAAATACGTATATATATGTGTGTGTGTGTGTGTGTGTGTGTGTGTGTGTGTGTGTGTATACTTTTTATAAACATATATTTCTGTGTATATATGTAGCCATTATTGTTACCCTTATGGATTATGTTTTATGCATGCAGGTATACACATTTGAAATTACTTTTTTCATTACTAGTTATCTGAGCTGTTGGCCATTTGCAGTTTTTCATGTGGAATTGCCTTGTCATATTGGGGTCCTTGTCTTTTTCTTACTAATCTGCAGGGGTTCTTTATCCTCACCTTTAATAAATGATTTGGTTTTGAGGCATGAGTGTGACATAAGGGGTGGCAGAGTTCGGGGATCACTGTTGTGACTGAGGCAGGGCCCTGAACACTGGTTTGGAAAGGATGCCACATTCAGGCTGGCTGTGTAGAAACAGGATGCAGATCCAACAGGGACTGGATTTGGTTAGAATCAAGAGGCGACAGAGGAGAAGAGGCAAGAGAGTTCTCAGGCTCCTCCTGGAGGGATCAGAGGGGTAGTGAGGCCTCCCACTAAGTAGGAGGTCAAGGAGCAAGGGCATGGTTCCCTGAGGGTAGCAATAGTTCCTGAGGCTACCTGGCTACTGCTTGTGCTGGGTGCCAGGCACTGTGCTGGGAGCAAGCTCTACAGAGCTGATCTCAAGGAGGTTCATATAAATTAATACTCCGCCCAGTTCACAGGTGAGAAAACTGAGGCACAGAGTAGATCCATGACTTGCCAGAGGTCCCACGGCTAGTAAGTGAAGCAAGCAGGATTTAAGCCCCGACCCTGGAGCCTGAGTGGAATTAGACACTTGATTCATGTGAGCTGCTCTTCTCTGCAGCACCACTGGCTGGCCCAGCACTTCCTTCTTTTAGCTTCGGTTGGTTCATTCATCTTCAGTCCAGTGTTCTCACTCTGGTCTCCCTGATGGCTGTTTCAGGGACAATGGATGGGGGGAGAATTCTTCAGATGGCTTGGATTCTGTTTATATAGGGCAGAGTGTCTGTGGGGCTACTCTTGATCTGAGGGTTAGCCAACAGGGAACCTGGAGGGATCCATGAGCTAAGAGGCCCCTTCCCTTAGTCCCATCTCTACTGCCCTCAGAAAGGAGGCTGAGGGTCCAACAGAGTAGACCTGAAGTCATGGTTCTAAGAATTCCCAAGATCCATAGAGAGATCAGCTTGTCTAAGTAAAGTCACACAATAAAATTTTTTTAAAATGTAGCCTATTTATGTAGTTGACCTTCATTTGTATCCCATATCCTATAAATACATACATACATACATACATACATACATAAAGTATTTTCCTTTTTAGAGAGTCAGAACTCAAAGACGTGCAAATGATGACTTGTGTTTGCAAAACATGGTGCAGTTCACAGCATGTGATCTTTTTCCATTCATTCTTAGGTAGATTATGATCACATCCACAGTACAATGGGGAACAAAGGGGATAGAATTGGGGTCAGACACACCTGGGTACAAGCCCTGGCTCTACCCTTGTGACTTTAGGCAAGGTTATGTACTCTCTCTGAAGCTCCAGCTCTTCATCCACAGAATGAATGACTCCTCCCTGCTCCCTCATTGTGAAAATGATGAAGCATGCAGAACACTCAGCACAGGGTCAAGCACATACACTTGGAGTTCAAAATGCCATAACTAGTAAACAGTTTTACTCTTATTTAAAAATGAGAAAACTGAGGCTCAAGGGGAAGTCACTGACAGAAGATCCAGCTGCCCAGTGTCTCCAGTTGAATTTGCTTCTCAGATTTATCTTTCCAAAGAAGGAGGCTTTCTGGACTTCTTAAGGATGTGGTTACTGTACTCCAGGGCAGCAGGTCAGGAATCCCCCTGTGCTAACTGAAGCAACAGACCCTACTTGGGTAGGAATTACACCAAGAATTTCAACATTCAGTTCATTTCCCTGAGTACCCAGGCCTTGTGCTCGGTCCTAGGGGTACAGCAAAATTCCTGTCCTCTTGGAGTTTGCGTTCTAGGGGAAAGACGAGCAACTAAGTCATAACTGTACATCAGGATGTCAGGAAGTTCTGTGAAGACAAATGAAGCAGGGGTCGGCAAATTGATGAGGCTGCCTTTCAGTCAAGGGAACCAAGGAGACCCATTGTTGTGGATGTTATTTGAGCAGAGATTTGAAAGAGGGCCAGGTGGTTTCTGGAGGGGAAGCCATGAAGGCAGAAAGAACAGAGAGGCACAGCCCTGAGATAGAAGAACAGGAAGGCCAGGGTGATAGGGGCAGAGGCATGGGGGTAGTAGATGAAGTTGGGGGTGGATAAGGGGGTAAATTTTATTTGGGAGCAGGAGGGCTCTGAACCAGGCTGATCTGTGATTGAATGCACCCGGCACAACAGGGGTCTCGCTTGAGCAGTGCTCTGTAAAACTTCCGTGAGGGGACACTGCAGGTGGATGTTATCATCATTACCATCTATCTCCATGCTAGGCTGAGCTCCTCCTGAACAGCTTTCACTGCCTTTGCTATGACCTCAGTTAACCTGACATTTAGCCCAGAGTAGGAGTTCTGCAAATGTTTATTGGGGATAAAAGGAAAAGAAGAAAGGAAGGAAGAAGAAGAGGGAGCATAGAAAAGGGGAAAGGGGGAGAGGGGAAAGAAAGAGGGAAGGAAGAAAGGAAGGAACTATACCTCTCTGACACCAGTATCTACAGTATCTGTTGGGACTTTTTGTAATCCATATCTTCAGTTTAATATTCTTTGTTTCTATTGGAAAAGAAGCATCATTCAATTGGGAATTTTCTCTTCTTGTTGACTATAAGACATGAGCCATGAGGCACCAGCACAGTCACAGGAAATGGGGACTTCTCTTTGGAGCTTCTCCTTTGTGTCCTAGGCTTTTCTAAACAGAGACTTCAGGTTGATGTCTATTCTCTCAGTGACAGCCTGGAGCCCCGGCACCACGTGCATGTTGGCACATCCAAAGAAAGGGCCAGCCATTGGGGCATCATGCACTGAGGCCGGGGTGACCTCCAGTTCTCACCCTCAACAGGGGGTATCTTCACGGAGTAGGCTGCCCAGTGAGGGGTGAGCACCCTGGCCAGAGGCATTCAAGTCACACCCTTTTGTGTGATGTCTAAGGTTCCTCCCCACTCTGAATCTGTTAGCAGATCTATTGAGGGGTTGAGACGTGAGCTACGTAAAAGAAAAGCACATCTGCCCTGTTAGCTGGGCCACAGTTCAGATATTTGGATCAGTGAGTGGACGGTGACCGAACTGGTATAGGAGGAGCTTGCTCTGCCAGCCTTGGTCCTTTAGGTGCAAGTGATAGGGAGGCACATTTTGGGGGCACCTCCTTTGTGCCTGGCACTTTACACAGGCTATTTATTTAATCCTCCAAATAATCATGAGATAGAGGCTGTTGTTCCTGTGAGGCAGATGAGGAGAGCAAGGCTCAGAACATGGTGAAGCCCGGGAACTTGGTTCCTAGGGTGCTTTCTAGCTGAGTTGGGTGTGGTATGGGAGCTGTGTTATTGGTGAACTTTGACCTCATCCACAGGTCAGCCCCAGGTACTGCAGATATGCTGGCACTGCCACCTGAGTGAGCTGTCAAATGTCAGTGCTTCCCAAACTTCCCTGATGGTTAGAGTCCCTTGGGATGCTGGTTAAAATGTGGGACTCAAGTTCATGCGCTCAAGACCACAGTGTTTTAGATAGACAGGTTTAAATGTGCATTGAGACCCTACACTGCTTTTTATGTGTAAAGGATGTTGAGGGTCTATGACACTGCCCAGGTGGATTTGTTGTGAGGGTTAAATAAGGTAATGGCTTCAGCATGTCGCCTAAGACTTGACTGGTGTTTGTTTATCGAGCCCTCCATAGACATGCTTCTTCCTTTTCTCCCTTGCCCCTGTCAGTACCTTAAGAGTATATGAAAACTCCCAATTGAATGATGCTTCTTTTCCAATAGAAACAAGAAATATTAAACTGAAGATATGGATTACAAAAAATCCCAACAGATACTGTAGATACTGGTGTCAGAGAGGTATAGTTCCAGTCCATGCACCTTGGAGAGCCCAGTGTTCCCTCACATACAACTCCTGGGCTTGGGAGCTCTTTTCGTCCTGGCTTTCCCCAGCAGGTGGACACTGGGCAGCAGGTTGTTAAGAAATAAAACGGTGGGAGGGAGAAAACCTACCCCATCTATTCTGGGCTTCTGCTAGTCTGCAGCATCCCAGGGAGGCACCAGGAAACACCCCCTTCCCCCCTCCTAATCCTCGAGAGCACTTGGGTGTCTTAGAGAGCTCATGCTGCTGCCAAGCCTGGGCCAGCTTCTTGGGACTGCAGCCGAGTCTCTGCTGCCCTGGGGAAGACCTAGTGGAAGCATGCCGGAAAGGAAGGATGGGCAGAAGTTGGAGCATTCTTGAGCCAAGCTGCAGATGTGATGGTTGCAGCAGCCTGGTCCTTACCATGGTGTCAGTCTCTAGAAAGTAACCTAGACCTTGGAGATTTTGTCAGGTGATTTTGTGCAATCCCAATATGTTCTTTATTTGTTTAAAAACTCCTAGCCGGGCTCGGTGGCTCAGCCTGTAATCCTGCGCTTTGGGAGTTTGAGGTAAATGGATTGCCAGGTTTGAGACCCACCTGGGCAACTTGGCGAGACCTCATCTCTACAATAAATCAAAAAAATTAGCCGAGCGTGGTAGTGCGCGCCTGTAGTTCCAGCTATTTGGAAGGCTGAGGCAGAAGGATCGCCGGAGCCCAGCAGGTTGAGGCTGCGGTGGCCAGGAGCGTGCACTGCACTCCAGTCTGGGCAACAGAGTGAGACTCCAACTCAAAAAAAAAAAAAACTCTTAAAAGTTCTGGGGTAGAACAAGGAGTAGATGCTCAAATTGCTGCACTCTTAACCTCAGTTTCCTTTAGAAGGTGCTCAGAATGCAGCAAAAAAGAGGGTCTGGCCAGGCTCCGTGGCTCAGCCTATAATCCCAGCACTTTGGGAGGCCGAGGCAAGTGAATTGCCTGAGCCCACGGGTTTGAGATCAGCCCAGGCAACGTGGCAAAACCTTGTCTTTACAATAAATAGATAAATAAAATCAGCCAGGAGTGGTAGTGCACACCTATAGTTCCAGCTCCTTGGAAGGCTAAGGTGGAAGGATCCCTGGAGCCCAGCATGTCGACGCTGGGGTGGCTGTGAGCGTGCCAGTGCACTCCAGCCTGGGTAACGGAGTGAGACTCCAACTCAAACAATAAAAAAAAAGAGGATCTATTTATTTCACCTCATTTGGAAGAATGATTAAATTCAATGTAAACTGCATTTAAAAACTGTGTACAATAGTGGGCTGTGCAAATACAGGAGGGGCTGCCTTGAGGCAGGACGTGGACCCAGCCCAAGCCATCCCCAGCACTTAGTGAAGGTGGCAGTGACATTTGTTCATTTGTGCATTGAAAGGCAGTAGAGTGCAGGGGAAGGATCCAGGAACTTTAGGGTCCAGAAGGGCTGAACGTGCACCCAGTCTGCTGCTTTTTGTTTTCTTCTCTCCACCCCTCCCCCACCCCCATTTTTTTGCAATAGAGGATTGACAGTCCTTATTCTCTCTAGCCTCAATTTTTCAACTGTTCTTTGAGAATCGCAAAAGATGCCCTCACCAGTGTAATGCAAGGATTGCACGAGAGGACAACAGCAAAGCGGAGGATGGGGATGTGCTGGAAGGCTGGGCTGGGTCAGGAGTCGTCTGTCCTCCACCCCATCCAGGAGAGGACCTAACTAAGTGGGATCTGTTTTTCCCTGGCAGATGTGGTTGACCAGAAGGCCGTGTATTTCTTCAACCTGACTTCCATGCAGGACTCGGAAATGATTCTCACAGCCACCTTCCATTTCTACTCCGAACCACCGCGGTGGCCCCGAGCGCGCGAGTTGCTGTGCAAGCCACGCACCAAGAATGCATCATGCCGCCTGCTGCCACCGGGCCCGCCTGCGCACCAGCACCTGCTATTCCGCAGCCTCTCGCAGAACACGGCCACGCAGGGGCTGCTCCGAGGGGCCATGACCCTGGCTTCCCCGCTGCGCGGCCTGTGGCAGACCAAGGACATCACCCCCATCGTCAAGGGGGCCCGCCGAGATGGCGAGCTGCTCCTCTCCGTCCAGCTGGACTCTGGGGAGAAGGACCCAGAGGCGCCCAGGCCCAGCTCCCACGCTCCCTACATCCTTGTCTATGCCAACGACCTGGCCATCTCGGAGCCCAACAGCGTGGCGGTGACGCTGCAGAGATACGACCCCTTCCCTGCTGGAGACCCCGAGCCCCGTGCAGCCCCCAATAGCTCAGCAGACCCTCGCGTGCGCCGGGCGGCACAGGCCTCCGGGCCCCTCCAGGACAACGAGCTGCCGGGGCTGGACGAGCGGCCGGCACGGGTCCCCCACACGCAACACTACCACAAACACGAGCTGTGGCCCAGCCCTTTCCGGGCTCTGAAGCCCAGGCCAGGGCGCAGGGACCGCAGGAAGAAGGGCCAGGATGTGTTCATGGCCCCCTCACAGGTGCTGGACTTCGACGAGAAGACGATGCAGAAGGCCCGAAGGAAGCAGTGGGACGAGCCAAGGGTGTGCTCCCGGAGGTATCTCAAGGTGGACTTCGCAGACATCGGATGGAATGAATGGATCATCTCGCCAAAATCCTTCGACGCCTACTACTGTGCAGGAGCCTGCGAGTTCCCCATGCCCAAGGTGGGTTGTGTTTGCGGAGGACGGTTGTATTCTGCATGTAGTCTGATTCTCTCAGCTCTGTCACTGTTGGCTAGTCCCTCTGCTTGGTGATCTCTGATTTCGCATCTGTAAAATGCAAATAACATCAGCTCCCATCTATCCGAAGGAGAGAATAGGTAAGCCAAGTTGGGTAGATATAGCCCACAGGTGCATTAGGTTTAGCTGTGCTTTTTAAAGTATTGACTTGGTTGAATTGGGATTTTTAAATCAGAACATTTCTTTGGAAAAGCAGGAGACTCCATCTCTTTAGAAGTGCATTCCCACATAGCAACCTTCTACAGATGTCAGCATATGCATCCCCTTATACACAGGGCAGGTCCTAGAAGCTTCTTTCTGACTTAGGCTCTCATTTCTGTTCCTGGCCTGGACCCTAGGGTGTAGGCATTTGTGACAGCCCAGTGCTAGCCTCATTGGCTCTCCCAGTGTGGACTCCCTCCTTCCTCCAGGTCAGGGTAGGAACTCCAGGGCAGCTGGCTGTCACTGTGCACAACAGTCTGCAAGATACATAGCACCAAGCTGTTTTACCCACTGCACTGGCCTCGAGTTTTCAGATCCTCACCTTTCCTCTAGGCAGGGTTGTGGCTATGTCCATCCATCTCCCCAGGGCCTGCGCTGTGGGTGCTGACTGCCAGTGATGTGGACGCACGACACTCAGCAGTTTCCTCCTGCTTAGTTACTCTGCAGAATCCAGGTCATGCCTTCCTCTCCAAGAAAGGAAGTCAGTGCATAAATCCAATTTGAACGTAAATAAATCAGCCAGCAGGGGAAAATCCAGATCCAGATGTGGGGCAGCATTAACCTATTTGGGAGTTAAGGGGCTTCTCCTCAAACCCATGCATGTGCAAGAGAGAGGAAGAGAGGTGCCTGACAGAGAGACAGGGTGTGCTAGGAGGGCCTAGCACAGGCCTGGGCATATGCAAGAGCAGAATTCTTCAGGCTCGCAGCTGGCTGACCTGGTGCTTACCTTATCAGCCTGGCTCGCTGCCTCCCCACCTCCTGGGACACCAGCCCCACAAATGCAGGTGTCTCTGCCCGGCTTTCCTCCCTTCCTCCCCTCACCAGAGGGCTTGCTCATCAACTGCACTGTAAATAAAACTCTCTGGCTAACAGTGAGCTGAAGCAGTTGGTTCATCTTAATCAGTTGGTTCATCATTTTAAGCCTCAGTGTCTTCCCTAGTAAGATGCAGGTAATACTCACTGCATAAAATCAGTAAGCTGACAAATTGGGGTGATGCAGGTAAAGCAGCACCTAAGAAATGTCAGTTTCCAGCCCGTCATGCTGGCGTACCTATGTCAGGTCTCCCCCTTTAGTGATAAAAACACAATCACAAGGGACCATGCCTGTCTGTGGCCCCAGGCAGCAGCCGTCCCTCCTCTCCCTCAGTTTTATCTCTGGACCGCTTCTGCCCAGTGCTCCTTGGGGATGTGTGACGCTCAAGCGCCCCCAAGTGGTCAGTGCCATGTAAGGGATGGGACATCCCTTAGGGAGGCCAGAGGGGCAGAAAGGCCTGGAGGCTCTTACAGACCTCAGCTGAAGACTCAGTGAGTGACTAATTTCAGAGGAAATATGTGCCTAGCCCTGGGATCTCACCCTTTATTCTAGGTTGATGCCTCTTTCGTGGCCTCAGCCAAGGAATAGCAGCAGCAGAGCAGCACGGTCTGGGGCCACGAGGACAGCATGGGTGGATGGGTGAGGGCAGCACACCTAAGTAACCCCGCTCCTTTTCCACTTTGCAGATTGTCCGTCCATCCAACCATGCCACCATCCAGAGTATTGTCAGGGCTGTGGGCATTGTCCCAGGGATCCCAGAACCCTGCTGCGTTCCCGACAAGATGAACTCCCTTGGGGTCCTTTTCCTGGATGAGAACCGGAATGTAGTTCTGAAGGTTTATCCCAACATGTCTGTGGAGACCTGTGCCTGCCGGTAAGACTGCTTCTGGGTGGAAGGAAGCCTCCACCCCACCCCTCACCCAGCAGAGCAGCGTGCTCTGAACCTTCTGGAGCCAGGACTTGGGGTGCAGCTGCTTACAGGCAATCCCACCAGGGCTCAGAAAGATCTGTCCACCAAGGCCTCATTCTAGGGTCTTTCTTTGCTTTTGACTAAATGCCAGCCTGAGTCTCTGAAGAAGTCTGAGAATTAGCACTGGCCTAGAGGTTGCCCATCATCCATGCCCACCATTCTGAAGGCCTGAAAACAGAACATGTCCACAGTGTTGGCTTTATGTTGATTATCATCTCATAATCGAAGAAGAAGACTATGCAAATCTTAGGGCACTCGCTCCCTGCACATGGAAAGAACTTCTGTTGAAATGCTCAGTTGAGAACACTTTGGGCCACATAGTGATCCTGGAAAACAGGATAATAATGGTGTAAATGGGTGTTTCCTTTCAAACTCCACTTCAAAAGCTTTTATACATACAGTATGCACATGTAACCAATGTTGGTTTCTTTTTCTTAATATATATTTTATTTTAAAAACAACAAAAAAGGAGGGATTTGATACCATTCCCCACAGAAATAGTCATGCTGAGTAAGTGTGGGTTGTTTAAACATGCATATTGAAATAACATACAATAATATGTTGGAGTACTAAAAAATAACCAAGATTTTATATTTTTGTAAATTATACTTTCTATACTGTAGGTTGTGTATGTTATGTGTTTTTATGGAAAGCCAATAAATTAAAGGTACAGTGTTATCTTGAAAAACTGAATGTCATCATGTCAAAATATCACTGTTCTCACACTTGTAAGTAGTACAACATCCGGGTAGTTGCCGGAATACAACCTTCTTGAGGGCTGCTGGAGGCCCTGAGGCCATCTCCAAACTCTCTGATGACCTCACAAGCTCCCGCACCCCAGATGCTCCTGAAGGCCTGGGGGCTTTTGCATACCTCTGCCTGAGACTCAGGGTATAACTAATTTCAGAGGAAATATATGTCTGACTCTGGGATCTCACCCTTTATTTCAATTTATTCCAAATTCCTGCCCTACTCACTCTTTCTTGCAAATCTCCAACTTGGGCTGGTATCAAGACTGAACATGGCCCCAGGCAGGCACAGTGACTTCCAGAAATTTTCTCACATCCCTGGCCTCAGGGTAACACCAACTGATTGGGCTGGTATCTTATCTGAGCTCTTTAAAGACACACCTAAGAGCAGGAGGAGATTCAACATAAGTAGTCAGGTTTCTCTCCTGAGATCCAGGGGCTTGTGAGGGTCAGAACAAGCCACTTGGCCTCCTGTATCTGCTTTTCCCTGTGCATATTTGTAGAAAGACCACGCAGCAGCCCTGTCCCCAAACAGCTGTCCCCACCCAGCTGACTCTGAAACTGATTGACCAGCATTTCTGAAAGAGACTGAGTCCAATTTGAAGCAGCTATCTAGTAATCTCATCAGCTGAGATCTGAGGATGACCTTGTCCCAACTCTTACTCAGAGGGGACTGCAAAGCCTCGAGTTGTTCTCTAATAGGATGTCTAAGGAGAGAAGCAGCCATGGCCTCCATCTTAGGCCAAGCTCAGAAGACCAGGATTCCTGTTCAAGGGATATATGAGGAAGTGCTCCCAGGAGACACCGGTAAGGGTGGGGTGAAGCAAGAAAAGGGCAAGGAGCTGTGCATTCCAGCCTTAATGGGATTCTGTGGGGAGCTCTGGAACTTAAATTACCCCTCAGAGGGAGTCCAGCCTTGAGCATAGGAGCTGGGTGTTCAGGTTCTCTTGGCTTCCAGCTGCCCCTGGGTGAAGAGATGTAAAATTCTAGTTCTCTGGCCCTCTGCACAGGCAGCCACAGTAACTCCAGAAGCCCAGCAGCCTCTGAAAACTGGCAGCCCCTGGAGGCCAAGTGACTGAAACTGGAAAAAGAGCATTCAGAAACTGTGGGTAAGGGAGATTGGAGAGCACCTAGGTAGAGCCCAGCAGCATCCACCCTGTACCTCCTCTGAAGTGTTCCAAGTGGCCTTGGGACACATGCATGAATAGCTGCCCTGGGGACCCCAGCCTGCTGGGCACACAGAGGGCCCTGCCTGTTGACAGATCAGGGGAGGGGCCGAATGGCTCTCAACACAGGCTGCCTTGTTCCCTTACTCCCACAGGAATTGGACATATGACCAAATGTTTCCCTTCCAGCTGCTGTGGATTGCTGGGCTGGCTCAGACAGGCCTGCATACATGACAAAATATAAACTAATAGCAAAATAAATCAAAGTGTTGAGGTTTGATAAGACTCCAAATACCTTTTTTCCAAATACTAGATCCCTCATTTTCCTCCCACCAATCAATTTTTTTCTCATCAAACTTCCTCCTTTCCATTTTTGTTAAAGATAGGGTGTCCTATAATAATTTCATCTTCTTTCTGGCATTTGCAGTTTCTGGGAGACCTTTAGAATTTGCAGTTTCTGAGAGACATTTAAATCCCCCCCAAATGCCAGAAACATCTGAGTCCTCATTTCTGGTTTACTGGAGTGGGGAAGGGCAGACTGGGAGCCTCTCCTCCAGTTTCAGCTACTGGCAGGCACTCTGTGACTGTGCTAGTATGGAAGGTACTCAGTGGTTGCCATCTTTCCTGGGAATGCCCTGGTGACTTTGGGGTGTGGAATGGGGCATGTGGATGGTACATGTCCCCACTCTATGGTAGGAGGAGCTAGTGTCATCAATGACCTCTCCAATTTATAGAGCACCATGCAGTTATGACTTATCATTTAACCTCACAGCAGCCTTGCAACTTACTGACCAGCTGGTGCTGCAGAAAAAAACAGGCACAGGAAGGATAAGTAACATGTCCACTAATGTCTTAGCAAGACCACAGGCAATAACAGATTTGATGCCCAAGGCTGTCTGATTCAAGGCCTATGTGGCTAGCACTGCCCCAGAACTTCCTGGCTAGTGACCCCCACTACCAGTCTATTAGAGTTGTCCCAACAGCACTGAGATATGTATGTGTGAAATAACTTTTTTCCCCTTAAAACCAAAATACCAGTATCACAATGTTACAACAGTCAAAAAGTTCCAGCACACAGTCTAGATATACATGGGTTTCTGAGGTCACTCAACAGGGTTTGTGTTGGTCTGGAGGGAGCAGGCTGGTGGCCTGAAGCTGGGTCCTATCCCTGAACTTATACATCCTATAGAAAGGCAGGGCTTCTTACAGATTAGTTAGTTCATGTGACAAATATAAACACTATAACTGAGAGCTAGAAACTTGGGAGAAAACCTTGGAAATCTTTTTATGCAATCCTACTCGATAAGTGGGGAAACTGAGTCCTGGTACTACCAGGTATCTTGCCTAAGGCATCCCAATGGGTGCTTCTCGGTGTCTAAGTCACTCATAAAATGTCAGTGGGGCTGTAGTCTGTAACTAACGCTTCTTCTGTGGCCAGCATGGAGACAGGGCCATGTCAGAGGAACTCATGGATGTCTGGGGTAGGGGTGGAGGTGTGAAGATGGGGTTTCAGAGGAGGAGGAATGGAGAGGATGCCACAGAGAGGCTGGTATTGAGGCCAGTCAGGAAGGAAAAGCTAGACTTTCCTAGTGGAATAAGGACATTGCAAAGAGCATTTGTGGCAGTACATTTCAAGGAGGGCTGGAAGGTGGTTTCAGTGGGAGACCAGGCAGGAAGACCAGCTTGCCAGCCCAGGCTGAAACTTGTGCACCAAAACATTGAGGTTAGAATTCAAGACTTCTCCCCTTTTCCAAAACCTTGGGACAGGAGATCCTTCACAGATAAACTGATGCTTCCAACATTTCCATTTTATTTCTCCCTTCTACTTCCCGAGACAGTGATATTCATGCAAGTTTTGATTCCCCTACCCGGCCTCTAGTCCTTCTCATTCACATCTAACCCAATCCTAAGCCTTGCTCCTCCATTCTCTCTCAGTAGACTTGTTTGTATGAGTCTGGGGTGGATGAATGGACAGAGATTGAGCGTATTTATTTATTCAATTATTTAGCATTTATTGTGTGCCAAACAACATGCTAGGCAATATATTCATATTTTTTCATATGGAAATTTCCCTGTTTTGTCAACACCTGTGTGCAAACTAGAATGTGCATCAGAATCAACTAGAGAGCTTACCACAGGTTAGAATCCACCCCTGCGCTGCTTTTGATTCAGGCTGAGACTTTGTATTTCTGAACAATTCCCAAGTGCTGCTGCTGCAAGTGGTTCAGGGCCCACACTTTGAGAACAGGTGTCCTCATAGTGATGTCTCTTGGGACAGAAGGGGTCCTTGACCCCCTGGAGGCAGTGGTATAATAGAAATTCAAGTGGATTCGTTCTTTTTTTCCATGAATGAAAACTGAGGTCATTGCCAGTGCTTCCAGGGCGTGAACTTCAAGGGTCCTTGAAAGAAATGGATAAGTCAAACCCATCTCTCTTGTTCATTAAATTGTGATTCTTCCATAGCAATTGCATGTGATGACTTGATTTCTACAATGCACAAGTTCTGGAGGGATGATGCTTCCAGGGCAGAACCCAGTCTGTCCAGACCCTCCACAGAGTACTCCTAGGTGTTCAAGAATATATACAGAGATGAGCACAGAAGACTTATCGTGGGGGAGCCTCAGCCCCCTGTGAAGGCAGGGCAGACTCACTGGACATTTCAAATTGCCCGAAGGATGAGACAACTCAACCCAACAGCAAGGGAGGAATCCTGGGGTTCCTTAAGTCGTTGTCAGATGCATCTAATAATTGAGTGCCATTGCTTGGAACACACCGAGGCTGCATGGTTCATGGGAGTCCAGAGCAAGCCCAGGTGGAGGACAGTGGGGTGGAGCATGAGGCATTCCTGTTGGAGAGCAGAGTCACGCAAGAGCTCTGCAGAAGAGGACAGAGCTTTCCTGGGGTGGGGAAAAGGGAAACGGTGACAGAAAGATCGGGCAGTGTACTGACAAGAACAATAATAATACTTTCTTATTGAGTGCTTACCATGTGATTTGTTCCTGTGGAACACCCAGGCATCTATGGAACACTCTGGCCCCCTCCACAGACTCACAGCACAGTAACAAACATGATTTCTGAACATGGCCGTGGATCAACACAGGTGAGATCTAGCCACTACTGTACCTCCTTGAAAGCTGAAATTTAGATCCTGTGGTGTGGCTCCTTAAATTGTGAGGAGAATATAGTCTAGCTTAATGAGCAATGCAAATTAGCAATTTTTTTTGTTCATCAATTTACCAATGATTAGAAAGAACTACTGAAGAGAAAGTGATAAGCTACGTGTTCTTAGGCTCAGCTAATGGGAGTGAATATTAAAAGAGAATTTTTGGAAAGCAGCTCAGCAATACTTACCAAGAGCTTTGTAAATGTTTACGTATGCTTTGACCTAGATATTCCACTTGTGATAGCCTAAAACAATAATAAAAAATAAATAAACTTAAATAATGTGGCTTGTGACACCATCTTAATAAATGATCTAACCATCCCGCACAGGTGAAGAATGTTTGAATGAGGATATGTCCATACAGTTGGATAGTGTTTAGTCATTAAAAATGAAGTTCATGAAAAGTTTTTCATGATGTGAATATATGCTTATACAATCCGTCAGTGACATCTCCTTCACTAGACCTAAATGTAGACCCTTCTGAGGATCATTCCAACCCAACACTCTCCCTGTGCTGCCAGCAACATCACTCCCCTTCCAGGGGTCTAAGCCTATTAGGGCATTGGGTTCCTCCAGCCACAGTTATTGGCTGGGTGTGGAGAGATAATCCAAACAGGGCCAGGAGACACCAGGAGATTCCCTGGGACTTCCTACCATGTGATCCCCTATAGCTGCCTTGCCAAGACAGAGATAGATTGTGAAGCCAACACAGTGGAGAGCAGGACTGAAGAGGAGAAAGCATCGCTAGGACATCCATGCTATAGCTTTCCCAGGAGGGTACTTCAAAAGGGACCATAGTGATACTCAGCAATGAGGTACGTAGCACTTTTTCTAGGATGAGTTTGTGAACTTAATTGTTGGACCTCATAAAGCCGAGATTATAGATGCCTTGGTATGGATTGTCTTAAATTTTATGCCAATCTTGTTTTATCTAGGCATAGACACATAAAATCACCAGAATTCAGATCTTTGGTCTTTGAATAATCGTGTGGATGGACTTCCCTGGGGAAGTCAGTAAAGAATTAGAAAGCACACAGCTTGGGGGAGAGGAGGAATAAATGAGATCTTCTGTGGCTCAATCAAGGCAGCTCCTTTCTGAGGTTCCAGCAATGCAAAGTTGGTGATAAGAGGAGTGGGGGACCTTTTGCATGAGGGAACATCAAGGGTACTTATTGCCCTGGGAAAGATAAAACAAGACCCAAGCTTGTGCTAAGACCAGAGTTACGCTTATGTGTCATATGGGCCAAGGCGCACCTGTACAGAAAGGTAGCAAGGTTCCTGAAGTCATCACCTGACAAGAGTGGGAGTCTCAGCTGGTGACCCAGGCTCCCTGTAAGAACCTAGAGATTTGTGAGAAAGGGCAGTTTGGGATTGGTGTGTGACCGTGGCTAGCCTCTTCTCTCAACCCAACCACCTGCCATGGAAGATACCTCTAGAACCAAAAGGTCTCCAACCTTTTTGGCATCAAAGACCAATTTCATGGAAGACAATTTTTCCACTGACTGGAGGTGGGGGAGGGGATAGGGAAGGAGATCATCGGGCATTAGATTCTCACAAGGAGCGTACAACCTAGTCCCTTGCGTGTGCAGTTCATAATAGGGTTTGCACTCCTATTATGCTCTAGAGAAGGAGTAAGCATGGTGTATGTCTAAGAAAGCCGTGAACTTGGTGCCCTATGCAAGACACCAAAGACACCGGGACTAGCCAGGGCATCCTAGCAGCCGGACAACCGGCTGTTAGATTTGTAAGACATGACCCCAACAGCAAGGCCAATGTTCTTGAGAAGCAATAGTGGGTGGGACCTGATAGGGCCTCTCTCTTCCTCCTCATTCTCAGAATTAAGAAGCTGGATTGATATCACCACACCTTTATCTCTTTTGGACTAAATAAAGCCATTGGACACTTGGACAATTCAGGAAAGGAGAAGACTAGACTTCCTGATAGCATAGAACAGGAAGCCTCAAGCAATTAATTAAGAATAATAAAAGAGCCGGGCTCGGTGGCTCAACCTGTAATCCCACGCTTTGGGAGGCTGAGGTGAGTGGATTGCCTGAGCCCACGGGTTCGAGACCCGCCTGGGCAACTTGGCGAGACCTCATCTCTACAATTAAAAAAAAAAAATTAGCCGTGTGTGGTAGCGTCCGCCTGTAGTTCCGGCTACTTCGAAGGCTGAGGCGGAAGGATCACCGGAGCCCAGCAGGTCAAGGCTGCAGTGGCCAGGAGCGGCCACTGCACTCCAGTCTGGGTGACAGTGTGAGACTCCAACTCAAAAAAAAAAGAATAATAAAAGAGATGTGAACATATTGATACTTTATGTTTGTGACGCAGACAGTTCCAAAAATACACAGGCAAGTGAATTGCACAGCTTTGAGGAGAGCCACTCACACCTTAGTCTGTGTGACTGGCACCTCCAAGAAGTATGCACATGCTGCATTCAAGCCAGATGTGGTGACCCTGTATATTAACAAGTCCACAGTCCTTTATCTAAAATCCCTAAACCCAAAACCATTTGAAAACATAAAGATTCTTTTCACTCCTTTTGTGGGAAAACTTTAAAAAATATTTTTTTTTATTTCAATAGCTTTACGGGTACAAATAGTTTTTTGTCACATTGTAGCATTATATAGTGGCAAAGAAGCCTGGGCTTTAAATGTACCCACCACTACTATTTGAGTCAGCAATCCAGACTGGAGTGCAGTGGCACACTCCTGGCCACCGCAGCTTCAACCTGCTGGGCTCCGGCGATGTTCTCTAATTCCATCCAAGATGCTACAAAATTCATTATTTCATTCATTTTGATAGCTGAGTTGTATTCCATAGTGTATATATACCATATTTTCATTATCCACTGATTGGTTGATGGGCATTTAGGTTGATTCTGCATCTTTTTAATTGTGAATTGTGCTCTGATGAACATGCAGGTACAGGTGTCTTTTTCATATAACGACCTGTGTTCCTTTGAGTAGATACTTAGTAGTGGATTGCTGACTCAAATAGTAGATCTACTTTTAGTTCTTTGGGAACTCTCCATACTGCTTTCCATAGAGGTCATACTAATTTACACTCCCACCAACAGTGTATAAGCATTCTCTTTTTTCCACACCCATGCTAGCATCTTTTGTTGTTTTTTTTTAAGTTTTTAGTAATGGCCATTCTGACTGATATAAGGTGATATCCCACTGTGGTTTTAATTTGCCTTTCCCCATCAATTAGTGATGTTGAGCCTTTTTTTCATATGTGTGTTAGCCATTTGTATATCTACTTTTGAAAGTTGTCTGTTCATGTCATTTGCCCACTTGTTAATAGGGTTATTTGCTTTTTTCTTGCTGATTTGTTTGAGTTATTTGTAGATTCTGGATATTAGTCCTTTGTCAGATGTATAGCTTGTAAATATCTTCTTTCACTCTGTAGGTTGCCTATTTGCTCTGTTGATTATTTCTTTTACTGTGCAGAAGCTTTTTAGTTTAAAGTCCCATTTATTTGTTTGTTTGTTTGTTTGTTTGTTTGTTTATTTATTTATTTATTTGAGTTGGAGTCTCACTCTGTTGCCCAGACTGGAGTGCAGTGGCACGCTGCCGGCACCGCAGCTTCAACCTGCTGGGCTCCGGCGATCCTTCGCCTCAGCCTTCCAAGTAGCTGGAACTACAGGCGCGCGCTACCACGCCCGGCTAATTTTTGATTTATTGTAGAAATGAGGTCTCGCCAAGTTGCCCAGGCTGGTCTCGAACCCGCAGGCTCAGGCAATCCACTCACCTCAGCCTCCCAAAGCGTGGGATTACAGGCTGAGCCACTGAGCCCAGCTAGTCCCATTCATTTATTTTTGTTTTTGTTGCATTTGTTTTTGGAGTTTTGGCCATAAGTTATTTGCCTAGGCTGATGTACAGAAGAGATTTTCCTAGATTTTCATTTAGGATTTTTATGGTTTCTGGTCTGACACCTAAGTCTTTAATCCACCTTAAGTTAATTCTTGTATACGAGGAGAGATAGGAATCAAGTTTCGTTTTCCTGCATGTAGCTATCCAATTTTCCCAGCACCATTTGTTGAATACAGTGTCCTTTTCCCAGTGTATGTTTTTGTCTGTTTTGTCAAGATAGTTGGTATAGGTATTTGGGTTTATTTCTGGTTTGTCTATCCTGTTTTATTGGTCTATGTGTCGGCTCTTATATCAGTAACATGCTGTTTTAGTTACTACAGTCTTGTAGTATAATTTGAAGTCAGGTAAAGCGATGTTCCAGTTTTTCTTTGTTTGTTTTTTCTTTCTTTCTTTCTTTCCTTCCTTCCTCTTTCTTCTTTCCTTCTTTCTTTTTTCTTTCTTTCTTTCTTTTTTTCTTTCTTTCTTTCTTTCTTTCTTTCTTTCTTTCTTCTTAGGAGTACTTTGATCATCCTGGCCTATTTTTGGTTCCATTTGAATATTAGGATTGTTTCTTTTTTTATTGCTGTTAAAAATGACATTGGTAGTTTGATAAAGATTGCATTTAATCTGTAGATTACTTTGGGTAATATGGTAATATGGTCATTTTGACAATGTTGATTCTTCCAATCCATGAGCATGGGACGTTTTCCAATTATTTGTGCCCTCTACAATTTCTTTCATTAGTGTAGTATAAGTTCTTCTTGTAGAGATATTTCACTGCCTTGGTTAAATATATTCCTAGGTATTTTAGCTTTTTGGCTGCTAATGTACATTTTGTAATGGAAATGAATTCTTGATTTGATCCTCAGCTTGGTCACTATTGGTGTATAGCAGTGCTATTGATTTGCGTGTGTTGATTTTGTACCCTGAAATTTTACCAAATTCATTTATCAAGTCCAGGAGTCTTTTGAAGGGGTCTTTAGGATTCTCTAGGTATAAGATCATATCGGTGACATACAGAGATAGTTGGATTTCTTCTTTTCCAATTTGGATACCCTTTATTTCTTTCTCTTGCCTGATTGCTCTAGCTAGGATTTACATTGAATATATTGATATTGAATAGAAGTGGTGAAAGTGAGCCTCCTTGCCTTGTTCGAGTTCTGAGGGGAAATGCATTCAACTTTTCACAATTTAGGATGACATTGGCTGTGGGTTTGTTATATATAGCCTTTATTATTTTAAGAAATATTCCCTCTATGTTTATTTTGCTGAGAGTTTTTCACATGAAGGTATGCTGGATATTACCAAATGCTTTTTCTGCATCCATTGAAATGATAATATGGTTTTGTTTTTCATTCTGTTTATGTAGTGGATCACATTTATTGACTTGCATATGTTGAACCACCCTTGAATCCCTTGGATAAAACCCACTTGGTCATAGTGGATTTTTTTTATGTGCCATTGAATTCGGTTCACTTATATTTTATTGAGAATGTTTGTGTCTGTGTTCATAAGGGATATTGGTCTGTAGTTTTCTTTTGTTGTTGTGTCTTTTCCTGGCTTTGGTATCAGCGTGATACTGGCTTTGTAGAATGAGTTAGGGAGAATTCACTCCTTTTCAACATTATGGAATAGCTTCAGTAAAATTGATACCAGTTATTCAAAAGTCTGGTAGAATTCGGCTGAATCCATCAGGTCCTGGATTTTTTTTTGTTGGGAGACTTCTAACTAATCACTATTTCAATCTCACTATCATTATTGATCTGTTAAGGATTTATATTTCTTCCTGATTCAAGGTTAGGGTAGTATGTTTCCAAGAATTTATCCATTTTTTCTAGATTGTCTAATTTGTTTGCATAGAGGTATTCATAATAGTCATGGTGTCTTTTGAATTTCCATGGTATCAATTGTAATGTCTCCATTTTTATTTCTGATTGAGCAAATTTGGATCTTTTCTCTTCATTTCTTTATTAAACTAGCTAGTGGTGTATCAATTTTATCTTTTCAAGGAACCAACTTTTTATTTCATTGATCATTTGTGTATGTGTTTTTAAAAAAATTTCAATTAGCTCTGCTCTGATTCACATTATTTGTTTTCTTTGACTTTGGTTTGCTCATGTTTTTCTAGTTCCTTGAGGTGTGATGTTAGGTCGTCAATATGCCATCTTTCAGTCTTATTAACATAGGCATTAAGCACTATAAATTTTCCTCTGTGTCCCAGAGGTTTTGATAACTTGTTTCATTGTCATTCATTTTGAAAAATTTTTTAAATTTTCATCTTGATTTCATTGTTGACCCAAGGATGATTCAGGAGCAGACTGTTTAATTTCCATGTTTTTGTTTGGCTTCACAAGTTCTTCTTGAAGTTAATTTCTAGTTTTATTCCACTGTGGTCTGAGAAGTTGTTTGATATGATTTGTATTTTTTTAAATTTATTGAGTCTGATTTGTGGCCTAGCATATGGTCTATCTTGGAGAATATTCCATGTGCTGGTAAGAAAAATGTATATTCTGTAGTTTGGGGGTAGAAAGTTTTGTAGATGTCTGTTAGTTCTGTTTGCTCTAGGGTCTAGTTTAATTCCAATGTTTCTTTGTCAACATTCTGCCTTGATGCTCTGTCTATTGCTGTCACTGAAGTGTTGAAGTCTCTCACTATTATTGTATTGCTGTCTGTCTCTTTTTTTTATTAGATATAATAAAATTCGTTTTATAAAGCTGGGGACTCTGGTGTTAGATGCATGTATATTTAAAATTGTTATGCCTTTTTGTTGGATTGATTCCCTTTATCATTATATAATAACAATCTTTGTCTTTTATTTTACTGTTGTTTATTTAAAGTCTACTTTTTCTGAAGATAATGGCTACTCCTGCTTGTTTTAGTTTCCATTTGCATGGAATATTTTTTTCCGCCCCTTTACCTTGAGTCTACAGGAGTCTTTGTGAGTTAAGTGGGTCTCTTGAAAGGAACAGAAATTTTGGTGTTTTTTTTTCTCCTAATCCATTCTGCCAGTTTATATCTTTTTAGTGGGGCATTGAGACCATTTACATTCTGAGTTAATAATGATATGTAAGGTACTATTCCATTCATCATACTGTTTTTACCTGGTTGCTTTATTTATTTGTTTGTTTGTTTCCATTGTGTTGGTGTTCCATGAGACCTGTGAGCTTTTTCATGATTTCCAGCGTTTTTCAGCTGGTATGTTTAGACCTTTGTTTCAGTATTTAGAACTCCTTTGAGAATTTTTTGTAGAGCCAGTCTAGTGGTGACAAATTCCCTCCGTGTTTGTTTGTCTAAGAAAGACTTCATCTTTCCTTCATTTATGAAACTTGATTTTGCAGGATACAAGGTTCCTAGCTGCATGTTATTCTGTTTGAGGAGATTGAAGATGAGGCCCCAGTCCTTTCTGGCATATAGGATTTCTTCTGATAACTCTGCTGTTAGTCTTATATGTCTGCCATCTTAAGTTATTTGATGCCTTTGTCTCACTGCTCTTAAAATTCTTTCCTTCACATTAAATTTGCATAATCCGATGATTATATGCCTTGGGAATAAAGTTTTTGCAATGGATCTTCTGGGGGTTCTTTGGGCTTCTTGTATCTGGATGTTTAAATCTCTGGCAAAGCCAGGGAAGTTTTCCTCCATTATTCCCTCAAATAGGTTTTCCAAACCTGTTGCTTTCTCTTCCTCCTCAATTCTTGGAGACTTTGTTCCATTTTCTTAATTCTTTCTTCTTTATTGTTGTCAGATTGTGTTAATTCAAACGCCTTGTCTTCAATTTCCAAGTTTCTTCTGCTTGTTCTAGACTACTATTAAAACTTTCCACTGTGCTTTATACCTCCCTAAATGCTTCTTTCAGTTCCAGAGTTTTAGCTTTTTTTTTTAAGGTGTCTATCTCTTTGGAGAATTTTTCATTAATGTCCTGAATAATTTTTTTTTTAATTTCTTCATTTTGGTTTTCAACTTTCTCCTGAAGCTCATTGAGGAATTTTATAATCAACCCTTTGAATTCTATGTCTAGAATTTCCAAGATTTCATTTTGGTTAGGGTCCATTGCTGAAAGGTTAGTGAAGTCATTTGGGAGGGTGGAAGAACTCTGTTTTTTCATATTGTCAGAATTATTTTTCTCACTCCTTCTTATTTGGGTAGACTATTTCTTATCTGGCATTGGCATGTGGCTGATGTAGGCACTGTAGGGTTTCCCTTGATTATATTTAGCCATAGTGTAGTGAATTTCTCAATTGCCAACTGTAGCAGTCCTGTGCTAGGTACCTGTACTGGCTGGCAACATCGTGGTTTGGAAAGTGGTGTTTGTTGGGGTTGGGATCAGGCCTTCCCAAAGCTGAGATTTTGAATCAGATGTGATGGTCTGTGCTGTTGATCTCCAGGCAGGAGGTGGCGCCTGTGGGAGCAATCCTGCTGCGATGGTGACTGTGGGCCTTCTCTTTGGTATGCGTTGCTCCAAGGCAACACTCAGTTAATATAGGCGAAGGGTGGGCCACTGGCATCACCCCACTTCTTTATCTGTTTTGAGCACTCGAGGGGAGTATGAAAGGAAAGGATCCCAAACACCCCACCTATGCACACTCCTGGCCACTCCAGTGGGGGGTTAGGAGTGAGTCCCAGGTCACTGGGACAACTGCTGCCATGCATGGTGGGCACAGAAGAGTTTACAGGGGGAAGTGAGAGGTTGCTATGCCAATGCATCCCACCCTGCCTCCTTCCTTAGCCTCAGGCAGTTTACAGTCTGGCCGCCTAAGTAGAGCCTATAAAGTTCACCCTCTGGGATTGTAAGAAAGTAGCTGTACTCCAGAGTTGCTCAGGGCATTTTTTCTGCACCACTCCACGTGGATTTTAGCAGAGCACTGCTGTGAGTAAGGCAGTTTCCCATGAGAGATTGGAGTTTTGCAAGGCGGCTCAGGGGACCCGTCAAGTCAGAGGCAGGAACCACAGAACTCCTGAATTCTCCTTACTCACCTTCCCCACAGCATCTGGAGGCTGCCGGTGATCTGTGTCGTGTTCTGGAAGACAGTCTTTTTAATTCCAGCCCAGGTCAGCTGACTTTTCGAAAACTTGATCTGAATGGATATTTGTGTCTTTATTTCATTGCAGAAATATTAATGTGTTTCACTGTAGGGTGTTGTCTTCAATGCCTTTGGGGATATTACAATATATACACCATACCGGACTCCCCAGATCTGAAGCTATCTGAATTCCAAACCATTCCTAGCCACAAGAGTTTCAGATAGGGCATTGTCAAGCTGTATGTATCTCAAAATGTAAACTGTGGCCATTGATGGATGGTGAGGCTGTAAGCTATTTTTCTTTTCTTTTTTATAATGTTTTGCATTTCCCAAATTTTCTATACTATGTACTACTGTTATAACCAGGAAAAGAATGTCATATTAAAAAAATAACATTGGGTAGCAGGCCCTTGTGCCTCCCTGAGCATATCCAGGTCATTGTACCATTCCCCTGTGCAGCCTCTTGCATGTGAAAGGCTCCTGGGTGGCCTCCCAGGACTGAGTATGCCATGGGTTCCTTCTGTGTTTTCAGCTCCTCCCAGCCCACACCCTGCTCCGCAGTTGCAGCTCCTTGCCCTGGGCTTAGCACTCATTTGTTCATCCATTCCTTGCCCCCATAGAATTCTTGCACTGGGCTGGATCAAAGCCTAACACACTTCCTGCTTCCTCTGAAGGAGCATCCTTCCCATCCTTCCCTGGCCATGTCTCCAAAGGATGAAGACA
Organism: Tarsius wallacei; assembly: GCA_963574415.1. Classification (NCBI taxonomy): domain Eukaryota; kingdom Metazoa; phylum Chordata; class Mammalia; order Primates; family Tarsiidae; genus Tarsius; species Tarsius wallacei. Next base: position 25,658 of record CAUYQG010157939.1, on the reverse strand, counting down.
GCAAGTTCTGTCCAGGCTTGTCCACTCCTGGTTTTACCCTTATGCCTCTGAGATATTTGACCATAGCCTGCTATAGGCCCTCCTGCTGAGCTTTCTGCACCCTCTCCCCAGGAGTTCCACTAGTATGAAGCAATGTCTTGTTCAAATCTTCCCCAGAGTAGACCACCACGTACATTCTTGAGTATTTTTAACTGTGCTTATTCTTTGTTTTGGTCAAAGCCATTCACGATAGAAATAGACAGAGTCTGGGTATAGACATATTGCTCTTAAAATAATGTAGTCCTGGGGTCTTACAGGATCCCACCTGGGCCACAGTTTGTCAGTCTCTGCAGGCCAGGGGACCAACACATGGGCATGTACTCGTCTCAGAATGTTCCACCTACTTCTCTGCCCAGATTACACGGTTCTCCCAGTTGACTAGTGGGGCTGGCTTTAGCCAAGACTCTGCCACAGACCAGTGAAACAGCTGGGATTCAGGATCTCCACAAGCCACAATGTATTAAGATGCTCCTGCAGAGCAGAATGGGAGAGCCCAGGGCTTTCTCCACCAGCTCCAGCTTGGTCATACCTGGATCGAGCAAGGGACAGCCAAATGCTGCCACCTACCAGGTGAATAGGAACAGGAGGCTCAGAAAGCAGAAGTGACTTGTCCAGGTCACACTTATGGGGAATCAGTGAAGAAGCTGGGATCTGCACCCTCATCTGGTCTGACCCCAAAGTCCTTATGACCTCACTAAATTACACATGGTATATTCACCTGTGATCTCTAATACTCAGCAACACATCTACCGACAGAGCGGTGGAGTCACACTAGCAGGTTCCAATTCTGCAAGGAGCAGGCCTCTTATGAACCCTGCTGTGGTCCCCACCACACATATACCCATCCCCCACACACGCACACACAGTTTGCAGTGGCTGTCTTGTATGGTCGTTTCTATATTTGGAGAACTTCTTGGTCTTATTTTCTGGATTCTTTGCTCCCGTGGCCCAGGAGATGCAATATATGTCAGCCTGCCTGGAGATTCTTCTGGCAAGGAAATGAGAAAGGATCCTAATTAGGGGGCAATAACTCCTCGGAGAAACGCAGATTCTTTACAGTTGGCTGTGTCCTTCCCATAAGCCCTGCATGTTTATGAGATGTTTATAGAGCCTTCATTAACGGAGAGCTCCCTCAGATAAGCAGTCAAAGTGCGGCACCAAGGGCCAGATAAGAACAAGTGGTGGACAGTGCAGTCTGGGCTGTGGGCGAGAGTGTGCACTGGCTGAGGCGCTCCCTGCAGAGTGGACAGCAGGGCAATGTGGGCCCGCTCCTCCCAGACTCCTCTCAGCACCTGCTAGCACACTGTAGCCACCTGCAGTCTCCTCTCCTAAGATGTGCTCCTGGGCGCTGTGGGTAGCCCTGCCTTTGCTGTCCCTGCTGGCCCGCTCCCTGCAGGGGAGGCCACTGGGGAACTGGCGGCCGGCATCTGCCGGAGGCAACGCCCACAGCCCGCTGGAGAGGCCTGGAGGGGAACCGCCAGAGCATACCTTCGACCTGCAGATGTTCCTGGAGAACATGAAGGTGGATTTTCTGCACAGCCTCAACCTGAGTGGAGTCCCCTTCCAGGACAAAACCAGAGTGGAGCCACCACAGTACATGATCGACCTGTACAACAAGTACACCACCAACAAGTCATCCACCCCAGCATCCAACATTGTGCGGAGCTTCAGCGTAGAAGGTAGAGTTGGCTTGTGTTGGGCACCCTGGGGTGGGGCTAATGGACCTTCAGCTGCACTGCCCAGTGTGGGGGCTACTGGCCAGAGGAGGCTCTTCACATTTTCATTTAAATTATTTACCATAAAATAAAATTAAAATGTAGTTGTCTAGCTCCGCCAACTTCATTTCAAGTGTGCAACCATCATGTGTGGCTAATGGCTTCCCTACAGGGCAGTGCAGATTGTAGAACATTTCCACCACTACTTAGAGTTCTACTGGGCAACTCTTCTCTGGGAGGTTCTCCTTCCTGGGTTGTGTGCCATATCGAACACGGAGGTAGGTAGGGATGCCAGCTCCTGTCTTCCACCCCTCCCCTTCTTCTCTCCCCTCTGCTCCCTTCTCTTCCGGTCCCTCCATCCCCTTTCCCTTTTTGTCCCTTCCTACTTAGAAACAAATTATTTAGCCCCCAACTGGTATATTTTTAAACGTTGAAAGAATGTTTGATTCTCTTTTAGGGAAATATATATATTTTTTTAATCAAGTAAAATTATTTAAAGGAAAAGTGTTGGAAGAAAACCTAATTGTTTTTTAAATAGAAATTTTCCTAACTTGGGAGGACTAGAAGATAACAAAGGCTTACTTAGGGCCTGTGTCCACTAACTCAGTCAATCTCACAAGACACAAGTGAAATGAATTTCTGAGCAGCAAAGTCAAAGCTTGCAGTCACTGAGGGCAACTGCCTAGGTCACTGATTAAATATAAAGTGTCTGGATTCTGACCCAGACCTGCCTGTCTGCAAAGTTCTGGCTTTTTCTGTCTCCCACTGAGCATCCAGGAACACAGGGCCTCTCCTCTCCTGTGTCTGAGACCTACAAACCCTAAGGGGCCCAGCCCTGTGCCACAGCGAATCCAGACCTGCTCGGCCCACAGATCATGTGTCCCTCTAAAGGACGCTGTGGTTACGATGCACGCCCTATGTGCCAGATTTTCCAAAAGAAGAAAAATCAGAATTTTATGTAAATTTGCCTGATTTCTAAAACTCAAACTTTATTGTCTTAAAAAAAATGCAACCTACAGGTCACCAGGCCCATGGGGCATGTCTGTCAACTCCACCCTTAGGGAGGGATAGGCTTCTTTGGCCTGAGCCTAAATCACCAAATCCCACAGGCCTCGGAGTCCAGCATTTGGAGCCCCCCCACCACCACCACTTACCCACACCCAGAGCGGTGTGCAAATCCCAAGAAATGCTTATCAGATCCTGGCATTCCGGTGGATGTCAGTCCTGCATCCCTTCGCAGATGGTCTCAGGGCGACTCAGAAAAAGGAGATGCTTCCTTTCAGATGTCTGACAGTGGCACTACAGCCATTTTCAAGGCATGCCACACTAAGAGTGCATTAGGTCATGAATGCACAGTGCACACTGTGCAAACATAACACAGCAGCAAAACACGTTCTACAGGAGTTGGAAAGACACATCCATGCTGGATAAGGGGACCACAGAGAACCTGAGTGAAAGGCCATGTGCATTGTTGCATGCAGAGGGCATGCACAGGTTGAGAGGATGGTCTGGGGGGGGCACAAAGAAATATTGATGGAGCATCTGCTATGAGCAAGGAACTGTGTCTAGTAAGTTCCTTGTGCCACCTTGTCCAAGCCTCACAGCAACTCTAGGAGGCAGGTAGGCTGAGCCCCATCTTAAAAATGAGAAAACTGAGGCACTGTAACACTCAAGACTTTTCAAGGTAACAAGCTAGTGAGGAGCAGAGTCAGGATTGGTACTTCCATCTGTCAATCACCAATTGATGTTGTTCAAAGATGCAACATCAATTCCCTTGTGCTTCTGAATGAGGCAAGGATAGTAGAAACGCACTAATGGCCAAGTGTCAGCTCAAGAGAAGTGGGAAACAGACAATTATGTGGCTAAAAGACAAGCCCCATTTTTGCCTGACATAGCAAAGCAATTGAAGCTAATTTATTTTTTCCTCAAACACTAAAAAAATCATCCACTTTTACTCTGCTTGGAAGTTACAATTCCAAATTATTTCTGCACTGTTTAGAGCAGATGTTTAACACTGCCTTCATATTGGACTTTCACTGCCCCCTCCCAGGATCACCCCTTTAAACCCATATTCTCACAATCATCACTCTAAGGCTGACAGTGCATTCTGCTGTTGTCGTGACATGAGGATGTTTATTAGCTGTGTGCACTTTGGCAGTTCAGTGCCCTGAGTCCCAATCTCCACATCTGTAAAAGTGGAATAATGACTAGATCCTTCCAGGAAGAGTTTGAGATTTAAAGTGAAATATATTATGCAAAGCTCCTAGTGTAATGTCTGGTACATAGTAGGTACTCCACAATAGTAGAAGCTGCTGATCCCAATTGGAGGCATCCTCCTGCCTCTATTTTTCTTTGGAAGGCCCATTCCCATGTATTTGCATTTCAGATGCCGTCTCTATAACCACCACAGAAGACTTCCCCTTCCAGAAGCATATCTTGCTCTTCAACATCTCCATTCCCAGGCATGAGCAGATCACCAGGGCCGAGCTCCGACTGTATGTCTCCTGTCAAAATCATGTGGACTCCTTTCACGGGCTGAAAGGAAACATGGTCATTTATGATGTTCTAGATGGAGCAGACGACTGGGAAGGTGCTACAGGGATCAAGACATTTCTGGTGTCCCAGGACATTCGGAATGAGGGCTGGGAGACCCTGGAAGTGTCCAGTGCTGTGAAGCGGTGGGTCCGGGCTGACTCCACCAAGAGCAAAAATAAACTGGAAGTGACTGTGGAGAGCCACAGGAAGGGCTGCAACAAACTGGACATCAGTGTCCCTCCAGGTTCCAACAACGTGCCTTTCTTTGTCGTCTTCTCCAACGACCGCAGCAATGGGACTAAGGAGACCAGGCTGGAACTCAGGGAGATGATTGGTCATGAGCAAGAGAAGGTGCTCAAGAAACCATACAAGAACAGCTTTGCAAAGGTGGGTGACAGTGATGAAGAGGAGGCAGAGGGAGGTGACAATGATGAAGGGGAGGACAGCCACATGGCCATGGGGTCCTCTTTAGCCAGACGGAAGAGGAGCATCGGGGCCAGCAGCCAGTGTCAGAGGACCTCCCTGCGGGTGAACTTCAAGGACATTGGCTGGGACAACTGGATCATTGCACCCAAGGAGTATGATGCTTATCAGTGCAAGGGTAGCTGCTTCTTCCCCCTGAGTGATGACATGACACCGACGAAACATGCCACTGTGCAGACCCTGGCACATCTCAGGTTCCCCACAAAGGTTGGCAAGCCCTGCTGCGTGCCCACCAAACTGAACCCCATCTCCATCCTCTACAAGGATGACAGTGGGGTGCCTACCCTCAAGTTTCACTACGAGGGCATGAGTGTGGCAGAATGTGGGTGCAGGTAGTACCTGCCTGCAGAGCTGGATAGGCAGGTTGGGGGTCCTAACAAGAGGTCCTGTGTCACCTCTGGGTATGGCAGGGACTAAAGCAATCCGAATTGCAACCTTGGGGAGGAAAGGGATCCTGCTGTCTCGCCCATGGCCCACCCAAAGCACACATCACTAGTCTCAATGGCCAGGAAGGTGATGGCTGGGAGAAGTAGGGGTTTGGGCAGAACAGAAAAACCTGGAAGGATTGCCAGGGTGGAAGAGAGGGGTGATAAAAAGGGGACAAGAGGAAAAATAATCTGAAGTCAGCAGAAGATGGAGCAGAAGTGAGCCAGAGGAGCACAGACAGGTGGCATGCAGAGATTTAAGGAAGTGAAAGGGACCAAGGAGGACAGGCTTATCCAGTAATCTCAGGGAGTGCAGGGGACAGGAGCGGGCTGAGCTCTGTACCCAACATTTTATGTTATTTTCCACCACCCAGTGAGATGGGCATGATGACCTCCAATTTATAGATGCAGAGACTGAAACATAGGCAGGTCAAGTAGCACCAGCCAATGGGATGATTCCAACCCAGGTCTGCAGGATGCCAAAGCCAGGACCTTCCCAAGTGCCCCTTTGTAGTTTAGCAGGTCATTCTGTAGCTAAAAACAATGAGACATTGGGAGCCTGGTAGCATAGAGGCCATGCCGGGCTGAGTCCCAGTCAGTCCATACCAGAGTGAAGGAGTCTACTTGTCACGCCTGGGGTTTGGTCTCACTGCTGGTGCTTGTGCTTATTCAATGGCCAAATGCTTTTTATTTTTACCCCTGAGTCACTGAAAAACTATCCAAAAACCAGCTGCAGGACAGAAAGCAAGAGAGGTCAGAACAGCAACCCTCTGGGGTCATGCATTGTGGACAGAGCTACTTTGACCCACTGGTTCAGTGCTTGTATGGCCAGCAGTAAACACAGGGCCACTCGCTGTCTGTGGACTGGAATTATGTGACAGTTGGAGGGGGGGATGATTTTCTCTGAGAGATGGGACAGCTTACAGCCAGCATCTCTGCAGTTACTTACTCAGCATAACCAGCTCACCAGCATAAGACACCTGTGGGTGCCCTCCATGATGACTTCATGGGAGCAGGGCTTGGATTTGAATTTGTTGGAATTAAATGTGCTTTTATTTTGGTATCTGAAATGCCCCTATTTTTACTGCTTGGTGACATGCGCTCAAGTGATAAGATGTCTAGCCTTCCTGGGCTAGGGCTCCTCGGCCTCTGAAGAACTCCAGTCCTTATCGGCTACCACCAGCTCTGCCTGCACTTGCTGGCTTTCTTGAGTAATGTACATTCCAGCTCCAGTCCTGGGCCTAGACTGTATGACTGGACTCTACCCCACTGGCCCCAGTGAAAGACGGAATTTTCCGTTTCCTCTGTGTTTTACTCTCTCCTCTGACTCTCCCGGCCACACACACAATGGGACGGCATGAGGAAGAATCTGAAAGTGGTGAAGATTCTGCCCCATGACCTTCTGACCTCTGGTTAGAGGGAGGCCCAGGGGAGGTTTAGAAAGACCAGGGCCACTCCCACTGGTTGAAGCTCCCATATTAAAATGATTTGCGTTAAATGTTTACATGGAACCAATGAACAACTTTAACACAAAAATACAATGAAACATATTTAATTACTGAATTAATAGAAATTATGAATTCCTGGTACATGCTAGGCAGTGTATTAATGACAATGCTGTCCAAAGTTGGATGACAGTCATCTTCTTTCAGTCTTGGTGATGTATTTTTGTGCCTGCATGAAAGTTTCATTTGGAAATAAAGTCAAATGTCTAACCTGAGGCTCTTCCTGAACGTGAGACCTGATCCTGAGGGCCCTCCAGGCCCATATGCTGCCCACACCACCCTCTAGGTCCCACTGGAATGGGCCATATCCTTCTCTATGGAGGCAGAGGCAGAGACAAAGACATGCGACTGCCCCAGGGCTGGGTGGACACATGTGGACAGTGTCTGCATGTGAGGGTGTTTATATATGGGCTTCTTTGGGGAGCAGGCAGAGCTGGATGTCGGTGTGCGTAGATATTTACAAGTCAAAGATGACACTTTCTGCCCTGCCTTTCTCATGTCAGGGCAGGGGGACTCTGCCTTTCATTAAAAGATTCAAATAGCCTTAAGTCCCTTCTGCCCAATGTCTCAGGGTTGGACCACTCTTCTGGTAGCAGTCCCACTGTGCCCCTGCTCCCATACCCAGCTCCAACCAAACACCACCTACCTCCCTGTCCTCCCCTGGAGTGGGACTGCTCTGGCCAGCCCCACTCCCAGCTCCGCAGCATGAGCTAATCTTCTGAGGACCCAGCTGTAGTACCACTGCCAGCCCCTCCTGATGCTCCTGTTCTGACCTTCCTAGCTCTGAGGAGGGCCACAGGGTTCTGCTGCACAGACATCACAGGCCTGGCACTGGGAACTGCAACATCTTGCCTTGTGCCATGGTGGGCCATGAATCCTCTAGGGACAAGGCCCATGTGCCCCTCATCTTTGTCACTCCCAAAGGGACAGTATGCCTGCAGCTCAGAACAAGTCAATTTGGACAAATATGTGGTGGCAGAGCATACAAGGAGAAACCCAAGACATGATCTCTGACTTCCACGTAATTGGATTATTCTTTCTGTCACATTCCCAAAAGCTTGTTCACTCACAGCCAGAGAGCAAAATGCAAGATCACCATCCTCTGGACACCATTGTGCAGCCAGTGAGCCCTCTATCTGATGACTACCACGTTCAATGCTGCATTTGTCACGTTTCCCTAAAGTATTTCCCTTTTCATCATATCAGGATCTTAAATAAGCCGAAGCCCAGCAAAGCCAGGGGCCTCTCCCCAACCATACATGGAGTTGGTAAAGTGGCAGAGCTGCCTTCTGTCTCTTTGTGACCTGCCCTTTGTGCCACAGCAAGAAAAGAGAGGCCCTGGGATGCCAAGTGGAAAGCAGTAGACAGACACACACTGGATGCCCTCTGCCCTCCAGGCCCCACAGGGGTGGGCTATACCCTGCCCTAAGGAGGCATAGGGGAAGGAAATGCAACTGCCCCAAGGCTGAGTAAACCCAAGTATGTGAAACAGTGAGACAGAGAGACAGAGACTGGGATGATTAAGAGGCAGACAGAGTGCCAGGTGCACCCCTAAGCACTTGCCCTGGCCCAGCGCAGCAGGCAGTGGCTGAAAACACAAACCCAGAGAAAAATAAATATTTTTATCCTACCTTTTACAAACATGAAGGAGATGGCAATTCTTGGAGGTCTTATACTTTACCACAGCCCCTAGCCAGGACCTGCTGGAGCCAGGTAAGGAGCTTCAGTTTGTGACACCAAGCCTTCATCCTCTCTGTTGCACTATCTGCTATTCTGATGCTTTCTTCAGGGTCAAGGTCAAAGTGACACTGGCAGGAAAATCAAAATGAGGGCATGAATAAGATGAATAAGACAGATCCTAAGCTTTCCTGGATAAATGCTGCCCTATGTAGGTGCTGCCCTGTCTTGGGCTCTGCCCTGGACATTGCCCTCCCCGGATTCTACCCTCCCCAGACTCTGCCCTCCCTAGACTCTGCCCTCCCTGGACTCTGTTCTCCCTGGACTCTGCCCTCCTTGGACTTTGCTCTCCCTGGACTCTGTCCTCCCTGAGCTCTGTCCTCCCTGGACACTGCCTTTCTGCTTATGAAAGATCCTCTGGTCATCCAAGCAACTATAGGGGACTTCTTACTTGAGAAGAAGAAGCTCTGTTCTGTTAACAGGGTCTCTAAACCTTGTAGCTTTATGTGAAGAGATGAATCCCTGGTCAGTACTTACCATCAGGCTTCTCTCTTTCAAGTCTGGCTTAATTTCTATGAGGCCCAGGCCCACATAGGTGAGAGTGGGAGGCCCTGCCCACCATACTCAAAAGCTCTTTTGTTCTGTGCCTACAGAACTAAGGCTTTGGTCCTGTATCCAGTCAACCTGACCTGTCCTCTCTATCCTGGACATCAGCTGCTCCTCAGGGTCTTCCTTAGATTTCTGCTATGCCTACCCTTGGGGCCTCTGCATCTGAGATGGGCCTGCTTGAACTAGAAGGTGCTCATACCATCATCTCAGATAGTCCTTACAGCAATCCCCAGAGAGATGGTGTTTGCTTCTCTACAGATGAGGAAGCAAGACAAGGGTAGCAGTACCGGGCAAACAGCAGGGAAGCCTGGGCCTAGCCCAACTCTGTGGGTGTGCCCCTGCCATGACAGGCCTATAGCTGTGAAGGTGAGAATTGATAGGCAGAGAGATCGGCAGGGCTGTCCTGGAATTCTACCCACAGGGACTTGAACTCCAAGGGCTCTGCAATGCATGGAGGCTCAGATGTGTGACTCGGGCAGGCGCTTGAGCCCTGTGCTTGGTTTAATGTTCTGTTGTCTCCATCTTGAAATACGTAAGAATTTTTTTAGCAAGAAGCCCACATTTTCATCTGCATTCTGTCTCATTTAGCTGATTCTGAATGCATGTGTGTGGTTGGCATTTTGGTTTCCCAAGTCCCAGAGACACCCGGGAGACTGTGTCAGCCCTCAGGGTTGCCTTGGTCTTGGGGAGACAGGAGTCTGAGCTTTGCTGCCAAGAGCTTACTCTGGTGTCTGACAGCCCTGCCTGCCTCCCCCTTGTGGGCGCAGAGGAAGCCTGAGGCTTCTCTGATTTATGAGCCAAAGGCAGTGAAACTGCTCATCTCTCAAAGGCCAGTTTATTACATCCGTGTGGTGGCTCCTTGGGGAGGAGTCAAAGCTACTGCCGCTCTTTCTCAGGTCTTCTCCCAGCCTTTTCTCTAAGGAGAGTACCCAGGAGACTGCGCCCAAGGCAGCAGTGAACACGGATGGCTTATGCTGGGCCAGCCTGAACAAACCTTTCAGAGCTTTTCCTTTTCAAATCCTAAAATCTGAGCTTAGGAAGAGAGCACAGACTCCAGACAGAAATCTGCACACCATTGGCCTCAGCTTCCCTTAAATGCTTCATGCTCAGCTGCCACCACTTCCTGAGGTTGCCCATTTCACTGGTGGGCAAGTCTGCTCATCAGAAAAATGCTTCCAAGCTTGACCCAAAGTTGGTCTCTCCGCAGCACCCTCCCACGAGTGTCTGTTCCAACTTGAGGCTCGCCCTTGTCTCTGTGAACCTTGATATATATACCAGCGCTCTTGGTGAGAGAGAGGAGGGAGCCCATGACTGTGACAGATATGGCCCAGGTCTGAGTCACTCTCTGGGTCAAAATGAGAAAAATGAAGGCAATGAAATATTTTTCATAAACTCCAAATGCACTTTGGGGTGTGTTTAAATATCTTCCCTTTTTTAATGAAATAATAGCAATAAACAGTTGGTGGGTTTTTGTAACATAGCTTTGTGGCTTTTAATAATGTCCATACTTTGCAAAATAAAATCCTGGCAACAGCATGCTGATCCTTAAAATGATGTTTGAGCCATTATAGGTTATGGGATTCCAGAGCCTCATCTCCTCCTCAACTTTCGGCTACTCTTTAGGAGCCCCGCAGCCAGGTGTGACTATCAGTGCCACTAAATCCATGAAGAGAACAACCTTATGTGCTCTCCACCCAGGTCTGTCAACCTCTGGGCCAAGCTTCTGGTTCTCTTCCTCCCCACTTTTCAAGCCCTTGGCTGTCTATGCCAGTTTCCACCACCTGCCCACCACAGACACGCCCGTTTGCTCAGTCCTCTCCGACTGCGAACTTGGCCCTCACTCTCCAATATGTGGGATATGTCCTAGGTCTCCTCACATGGCCAGGGATGCGCCATCTCCTGCCTAAGTCCAAGATGCTCATACCAGCACCACCTGCCCTTCTGACTCCCTGCCAGGAGAAAAGCAGACAGGGCCTGCTCTGTTCAAAATGCTAGCATGAGCCTCCACATCAAAAAGGTGCCTAAGTTGAGCCAGCCCCAGAAACGATGGGCACATGTGCAACTTGGGGAGAAACACAGTCCTAGAAGCACCAAGGTAGCACCCCCAGAAGAGCCTGGGAAAGGGCTGCACTGCTGGGCCACCAGCCCGGAGTCTCTGAGGCTCAGGGTCCAGGTCTGCGTTAGTCAACTGCAGTGTCAAAATGACGTATAAAATGAGTACTAACAGTGATCATTCTCTTTGATAGAAGAATCCTTACTGTAAGTCTCAATCTTAAAGAAATATATTAAACATGGAAATATTTAATACATTAATTTTAATTACATTCTATTGAAAATCAATTTGATTTTAATTTAATATTGAATATACTTTGATGTTCACTGAACATTGCTTTTCCTAGTGAAAAACAGGAAACTGCCTAAAATGACCAACAGCAGGAGACTAATTGAATAAATCATGGTTAGTTCCCATCTTCTTTCTTCCTGGGCTGATTCAGAGTGACACTGGAGAGCATCCTATTTTTCTCCAGAAGTCACTGGAGCACACAGCCAAGTGGCAGCAGGAGACAGATAACAGGCCATGTGTGTCTCAGGTCATCCTGGAGGCTAGCCTCTGTTTAAGCTCCAAGTGACACAGATTTGAATTCAAGTGGAGGCAGACCAGGAGTGACAGTCCTCTCATCCACACCCACCCTAGACCACGCACAACACATACAATCATATACACACACATTCAGATACACAACCAATGTGTGTATCCATGTGCACAGCACACATGTGTGTACCCATCAACATATTATACATCTGCACATACATGTCACGTGCATATGCATACATGTGCACACTCACATACATACATGTGGTCACACATGCACACCACACTTGTGCACACCTGCACTGGCCCACACATTCATGCACCTGCCTTTGGCCTGAAGATAAACAAAAGCAACAGGACATTCTGATGCATTAGGCAGTTTCTGAAACTACCAAAAGGCTCAGAGAAAACACTCCCTTCTTGGGTGAGCTGAGATGGAGGAGAAGAAAGGACACCTGAGTATGGTCTAGTTTATATTCAGTAGAATGTAAAAAAGAAAATTAACTCCCAGCAAAGGGGGGTGTGTGTGTGTGTGTGTGTGTGTGTGTGTGTGTGTGTGTGTGTATTCGCGCGCGCACTCAGCCTTATTTGTAATCATGGAAAAGCAAATGGAAATGATAATGAGATTCCATTCCATATGCATTAGATTTGCAAAGATGAAAGCATCTGACAACACAGCACACTGGCACTGGCACGAGGAGAAGTGAGTACTACCACGTGTGACTCGGGGGACTGTAAGTTAATTCAGTCATGCTGGGGACAACTTCGCAACATCAAATAGAGCTGGAAGACCTAGAAACTTCATTTTGTACATTCACTCCAGAGACATGCTTGCACTTGAGCCAACAGAGGCATGTGCAGAGGTGAGCACCACAGCAATGCTTGTCATCATGAAACACTGGCGATGGCCTCATAGTGGGGGTCGACCACCTGCCCAGATCCTCCTTCAGTACTGGATCATTATCCCCCAGATGCTCTTTGGCTGACAGCTCACAACTGACCCTCCCCAGGAATTGCCCTCAGCCATTGATGGAGCAACTTGGCCAGACCAGTTCCCCTCCTCAGGGACAACTTTCCTCCAACTGCAGAATGTTTTCTTCATGTGGAGCACAAAGGCCTGGCCCGGGCTTCAATTTGGGGTAACTCTGAAAAACCAACCCCACTCTAGGGTTCCCCTTGGAATTGGTTGAGAAAAGCTAGCAGATTCCCAACCCTCAACCTCTTCCTCTGTCTAGTCCAAGGTCCTCCCTTCCCTGGCAGTTATGTTTCCCGAGAGCACTACCTGTGTGCTTTCTATGGCTGGTGTCATCTTAGTCTGTTTCCCTGAGAACCAGGCCTGTGACAGACTAAATTCCATCAATCAGCAAGTAGCTGATGAAAGGGTGGCACAAGTCTATGGTGGCATAATAGGAGCCATTGAAAAGCATGCTAGGTCATGTGCATCAGCCTGACTAGAGGTCAAAAATATAGTGCTGAGCAAAAAAAGCAAGTTGCAGAGTAGCATGTACATGTGATGCCAGTCACATAAATGAAAGCCTGCAAAAAATCTGCGTGTATTCTAAGGATATGCTTAAATATAAAGGATAGTTCATCAAAGACTAGAAAGACACACAGCAAAGGCAGGAAGGAGAAGAATGTCAAAAAGACACGTTGCTTTATCTATAATGGTATTTTTTCTTCTATGTTTTTTTAAAATGCATACACAGGAACAAAAATGGAAGTGAATACATTGGTATTGCAGGTGATTGGTTCTGGGCACTTTATTTTTGGTAATTTTTAGTATTTTCCAAATTAAAGAGACATGCAAAAACATTCTATACTCATGGGCTTCTTTTTAAGGGATCCCTCAGCTCACAGGCCTCTGAACAGGCAGCTGACTCAGGTTGGGACATCCTCTGGGGTGGCCTCACCTGGTAGAATCATGTAGACTTGAGTCCTCTGGATCCTGGGGCCTCCAATTTTCCAATAGTGAGTATGCCACATGGTCTCATTTAAATGCTGATGACTAGGTCTTGAAAAGTCATTAATTTCCCTAACATGCACATCAGTGAAAAACATTTTCAGCTGCAGGTTTTAGAAAGCATAATTCAGTCGCTAGAAGATTTGATTTTCTCACACAACATGGATCTGAAGGAGGATAGCTGCTAGCATTGGTCAAGAACTAGACAGTTAAGAGTCAGCATCTCAGTGTCTCTGGCCTTTCCCTCATGTGTCTCTCTTCATGGCCACAGGATGGCTGCCTTGGCACCAAGCATCACATCCATATTCCAATCAGGAAGAAGAGGAAAAACAAGTACCCAGTAAGTGTGCTCATATAGCGGTCCCTAGCAGGGACCTAGTCATCTCTAGCAGCAACAGAGGTTCAAACAGGAGAAGTCCCAGCCTCTATGAGTGAAGGAACCAGGAATGAAGGAGGCAGGCATAGGCACTGGGGTCTCCAGCTGAGAGCTAATTCCACACCACATGTTCCTTGTCCATGGTCTAGCTCCAGGGGAAGGCACCCAGCTCTGTCATTCCTCACCTTGTCCATCCTCTCTTCTCCTGGAAAGGGGTGCCAATCAGGCCTTAGCACATAGAGGAGGCCTCTATGATCATACTTGTGGGTATTTCTTGATAGTTTTCCTCTACCCGTGATTGTGGTTTATCATCTCTGGGGCCTCAGCATGAAACCCATGACCTGGACCTGGTAAAGGGCTATCCACTTCTTACTCCTTCTCCTTGTCTAACACTGTACTGACACCATCACACCTGTTGTCTCTTACCTGTTAGCTCTTATGAGTCCGAGTAGGCAGAAAGCTGGGAAAGAAAGGTTTCTAAGTCAACTTGAACTCCCAGTCTCCTAGTGTGCTAAACTCAAACACTGACGTTTCCCCTGGGAAAAACATGGAGCGAGGGGACATCCTTAGTGCTCAAGGCCTTTGCAGGTCTCAGCATTAAGTAAAATGGAGCTGACCCAGGAAATGACTCTTGGAGGCTACAGGCCAAACTGGAATGGACACCTCTGATATTCATCAATGGACACAAAAGGGAAGAGAGACCCAGCTTAACAGACATGACGCTGCAGACATTTCTCAAATTCCTTACAATGTCCAAGGCATGATCTTCCCATGTGTGCCCAGAGAGTATTCCTGGCTCCACAGAGCTGGACTAGGGGTTGTGAGCTCTGCAGCTTTCTCAGAACCCCAGAATCATGCTTGCATTTTGAATCCCGCTACACCCCACCCTCCAGAGCCTTCTGGGACATCCATGTCTATTGTTGCCAGACTGTCCTTTCCTTCTCTGGGCAATGCTCCCCTCAGGCAGTGCTTTGGCCATCTCTTCCTCAGTGACCATCATCCAGGTTTGTTCAGACAGTTCTGGTTAATGCCTGCTGTCCCAGTATAATTAGTACTAGGGTCCGTGGCCGAATGATATGTTATACGGTATCTAGGGTTGGGGTGGCTCAGGGACCAAAAGTAGAGGTCAATCGGGAAGCAGCAGGATGGTGGGCAGGGTTAGCCTGGCCTGGGTTCAAATTCCAACCCAGTCACTTACTGGCCTCATGATCACAGCCAAGGGACCCAGACTCATTGGATCTAAATGTCCTAACTCATTACCCACAAAATGGCACACACAAATGTTTCCCAGGTACTTAGGAAAAATGCATTTCTGTCCTTGCCTGTGTCTCTTTGTAATGCTCAGAAAAATGTTAGAGTCACTCTATCCTCTTGCCTGAAACCTTCATTCCTTTCCTCATTGTTTTTTTCTTCATTTTCTCTCCCATGCTCTTCTAGTACCTTTGATCTTTCTACCTGTGCCTGGGTTGGGAGTCATGCACGCCAGCATGTGCTGTCCCCCAACACACCCCTAAGGCCCTCTGTCTGCTGGGCAGCCTTAGCCTCCTGAAACTTGGCCAAGGTCCTCAGGAAAAAGATCCCGATGCCTGTCCATCACTGGGGTTCAGACACAGATATGTCTGATGGACTTGGGAGAAATGGTAGAAGGACATGCAAGAAGAATGGCCACGTCATGGAGGAAATTACCCTAAAATGAGGACAGCAGGCCCCACATTGTTGTGGCTAAAAGTTCAAGGACAGTGAGATGAGGAATTCATGTTTTAAGAGAAATTCGAGCCATTTACGGCAGCAGTTCCCAACCTTTTTGGCATCAGGGACCGGTTTCATGGAAGACAATTTTTTTACACCTGGGGTGGGGTAGGGGTTGGGGGGATTATCCAGCATTCGATTCTTTTAAGGAGCGCACAATCTAGATCCCTCACAAGCACAGTTCACAATAGGGTTTGCGCTTCTATGAGAATCTAATGTTGTGACTGATCTAACAGAATATGGAACTCCACTCACCCATGGCTCACCTCCTGCTGTGTGGCCTGGTTCCTAACAGGTGACAGACCAGTACAGATCTGCAGCCCAGGTGTTGGGGAACCCTGATTTATAGCATGCATGTGTGTGCAGTCAATGAGACTGTATTTTTTCTGGAAGCTGTGTGGAGTTCTTAGAGCTTGAGTTCTCTGAGTCTGAATTGTTCACAGAAGAGAGAGCTTAGCATGGGTGTGAGAACTGAGTACCTTTAGGAGCTAGCTTCCAGTACAAGTTTCTGCTTTCTCTCCTGGTTTTATTGACAAATATTGACAAATAGAAATTACATCCATTTACTGTGTACAATGTGATGTTTTGATATATTGCAAAATGATTAAATCAAGCTAATATATATATTACCTCATTTTTTGTGGTGAGAACATTTAAGGTCTCCTCTGTTAGACTTTTTCAAATACACAGGACAGTATTAACCACAGTCATTATGCTGTACAGAGAAACTTACACATCCTGAAATTCTGTACCCTTTAATCAGCATCTCCCCATTCTCCTTCCCTCACCCTCTGCCAGCGCTCTAAGTTTCAATTCTGCTACTGACTATACTTTTGGAGAATGCTTTTGACCTTTCTGAGCTTCAGTTTTTTCTCATATAAAATGAGAACAGCTGGATCCAGTGAAATGCACCTATAATCTCAGTACTCAGGAGACTGATGTGGGAGGATCCCTTGAGCTCAGGAGTCCAAGACGAGCCTGGGCAACATAACAAGACCCTTTCTGAAAAAAGATGGGTACAATGTCATCTGTGCTGATTAACTGTATGTCAACATGGCTAGTCTATGGTGCAAAGCTGTTTGGTCAAGCAGCAGTCTAGATAAAAATACCTAGTGAAGGTATTTACGGATATAATTAACATTTACTATCAGTGGGCTTTAAGTAAAGCAGATTACTCTCCATAATGTGGGTGGGCTTCGTCGAATCTGTTGAAGACCTTAGGACAAAGACAGGTTTCCTAAGGAAGAAGCAATTCTGCCTCAAGACTGAAACGTAGAAGCCCTGCCTGAGTTTTCCGGCCAACTACCTGCATATTTCAGTCTAAAGACTATGACACCAACTTTTACCTGAATTTCCACTCTACAGATTTCAGGTTTGCCAGCTTTCACAATCACCTGAGCCAGTATCTTAAAATCTCTCACATTCCTTAAAATCAATCTCTCTCTCTCTCTCTCTTTCTCTCTCTCTCTCTCTCTCTCTGTCTCTCTCTGTCTCTCTCTGTCTCTCTCTTTCTCACACACACACACACACACACACACACACACACACACGATTCTGCTTCTCTGGAGAATCCTTGATTAATCCAGTATTTATCTTTCTGGATTGTAAAGATTAAGTGAGAAAGTGCTGGAAAGAATGAATTTCTACATACAAAACAATACAGTGGTTCCCTTACCTCATAGCATATACAAAAACTAACTCAAAATGAATCAAAGACCTAAATATAAGTGGTAAAACTATAAAACTCAGAATAAAACATAAGGGTGAGTCTTCATAACCCTGGCCTTGAAAAAGAATTCTTAGAAATCTTGAATCCAAAAAGCAATAGCAATGAAACAGAAATTAGATAAACTGGACATCATCAAAATTAAAAACTTGCATGCTTCAAAGGACATTGTCAAGAAAGTGAAAAAAACACGGAGTGACAGAGTATATTTTCTAACCATGAATATGATAAAGGACTTGTATCGACCATATATAAAGAACTCCTAAAACTCAGTAATAAAAGATAAATAACCCAATTTTTAAAATAGGCAAAGAATCTGAATAGATATTTATCCAGGAAGATGTACAAATGGTCGTAAGCACATGAAAAGACACTCAACACCATTAGTCATCAGGGAACTGCAAATTAAAACCATCATGAGATACCACTTCACACCCACTAGGATGGCTGTGATCAAAAAACCAGAAAATAACACGCGTTAGCAAGGATGTGAAGAAATCAGAACACTCATACACTGCTAGTGGGAATATTAAATGGTATAGTCTCTTTGGAAAATGGGCAGTTCTTCAAAAAATTAAACATAGAGTTATCTTAAAACCCAACAATCCCACGTCTAGGCGTATATCCAAGAAAAATGAAAATGTATGCCCACACAAATACTTGAACATCAATGTTTACAGCAGAATTATTTGTAATAGCCAGTAGCTGGAAACAACCCAAATATGCATCAGTTAATGAATGGATAACAAAATGTGCTATCAGCATTCAATGGGATATTATTAAGCCATGAAAAAGAATGGAGTGCTGACACGTGCTACAACATGAATGAATCTTGAAAACATGCTAAGTGAAAGAAATCAGACAGAAAAGACCACACATTATATGCTTACATTCATATGAAAAACTTCCAGAACAGGTAAATCTATAGAAATTAAAAGTGCTTTCTTAGGACTGGGAGGCAGGGATGGGGGATGGCTAATGAGTAACAGCTGAAGGTGATAGTACTTATTTTTGAGAGGATGAAAAGGCTCTAAAATTACTGATTTTGCTGGTAGTTATACATTTCTGTGAATAAACCAAGAACAACTGAATTATATATTTTAAGTGGGTAAACTGTACCTCAATAGAGCCATTTAAAAAAATGTATTAAAAGGGACAATTCTCATGAAAGTAACACAGCAGGGTAAAATGGAAAAGGTGTTTACCAAATCTATTCTGCCCTCAAAACCCATTCTGTCGCTGTCCCCTACACTTCTTCCTTTTTGAGATTCTAAGCATCTCCTCCAGTCCCTAGTGACTAGGCTGTCCTCAGATTCTAGACTCCAGGCTTTCCTTCCCAGAGACAGGCCCACCAACAGGTAACCAGATGACCCTGCCGACCAAGCCGTCCCTGCAGCAAGGCTCAGGACACACAAGCCTAGGTTTCTGAAGCATAGGAATCTCAGATTGCCCGGCCCTGCTTGCACATGGCCCTCTAGATGTGGAGTTAATTTGTGATATTTGCCTTGGAGTCCCTGCTCAGCTTCTAGAAGCGCCTAGGGATGCTGATAGATGAGGACACTCGGGGAAGAAGATGACTTGGGGAGGAAGATGACTCAGGAATGCTTGCTAGGGACCTGCTTGTCTTAGACCATCCTAAGCTCCTGGACCACATCTCTGCCTCCCAGGATTAGCTCCACTTGGGAGGGGGAGCAGGAGAGGGAGTGGGAGGGGGAACAGGAGAGAGAGCCTGCCCCCTACTGCCCACAGCCAGTCTCTGTACCCCCTGTTCCCTATCCCTCTGTCTTTCCCTGAAGCCAGACCTCAGGTCAACCCCACCTCCCACTCATATCAGCTCTAAGCTCCAGGCCCTCCTGGGTCAGCTGACTTCCTGCTCCCAGGCCTCCCAGATGGCCCCTGCTTCCCAAATCTCCCTTCTCCCCAAATCCCACTGCTCTCAGATTTCCAAGGTTGTGTTTCATTAACCACTCCCAGTCACCCTTCGCCCCCACCACCTTGTATCATCCCATCTGATCACTTAGATTTCTGGCAAGGGTTGGTGGTGCTCTGCCTATTGGGTTCAGGATTCACTTCTGCGTCTGTGAGTGGGAATCCAGGTCCTCTGTCTCCTCCGGACCAGATGCCCTACAGTCATCAGAGACACACATTGCTACAGCAATAGGGGGGAACCAAAGCCCAAGTAAGTGTGTATAGAATCCTCAGAGAACAGCAATGTCCTATGATGCCCCTGAGCCTCAGCTTACTTATCCACAAAATAGGAGAAATGGTGATTTTGGAGAAATTCCCTTGGGTGGCGAGTGTGAGAGCCCTATGTCATCAAGAACAAACACTGCACATGTCTGCAGATACGAAGCAGCAGGAAGCAGGCCGACCCTTGGTCACTAGTCTTGTGTTTTTACCTTCCTGGTAAAACGATTATTTAGGTGTGAATTCTCTCCAAATTCAAAATTTATTTTTCATCTATTTGTGAAAATCAAGTGTTTCCGGACCTCCTTAGGTCCCACACCCGTGTGTTCTGTCTCTAAGATGGCTGTGGCCACAATTTACTCTGTCTGGAAACATACACAGAAAAGGTGTGATACAGGGGACAGGCAGGGCAGCCATGTGCTTCAGAGAGGATTCCATTCTGGCGCAGTCTGGGCAATGTTCCCATTGCTGACAGGACCTGGGCTACTGTCCTGAGCCCTTGACATGCCTCAAAACTGATCCTATTTCAAAAGCCCTGCCTGGCTCATTACCTGGCACATGGCGCTCCCTGGAGGCAAAAATGAATAAGACATCCTAAGTCATTCCGGTTCCTTTGCCTTTACATCAGGCAAATGATGGCAGCTTTAAGGCTCTGAAACTTCCTAACAGCGATTATTAGCTGGAATAGTCTATGTTCTGGGACTTCCGCTATTGTTTTCCTTTGATAACAAAAAACCTCAAACATGTTTGGTTGACAAGAATAAGGAATAAGCACTAGCCTTCCCTTCATGCCGAGAGCAATACTCAGTTCCTCACTTAATTGAAATAATATTAATTCTATATAAACTTTTCCAACAAATAGAAAAAGGGAGGGATATAAAGAAAAAGAACTTATTTCCAACTTATTTTATGAGGATGTTGCTACCTTGATAGCAAAACCAAAAGAAAAGAAAAAGAAGAAATAGAGAGAGAATGCCCACAAGCATACAAAAGTTCCAACAAAATATTAGTAAATGCAATCCAAGAATATATAATAATAATACAGCATTGGGACAAGTGATATTTATCTCACAAATGCAAGGCTGTTTCAAAATTTTAAAAGTAATCAATGTAATTAACCATCTTAAACTAAAGACCAAAAAAAGATCATCTTAATAATGCGCTAAATATTCATTATCCATTCATTATTTTTTTAAAACTCTCAAAATACTAGGAATAGAAAAGAATTTTCTCAAACCAGTAAAGATCATCTACCAAAAAAAAGTCTACAGCTAACATCACACTTAATGGTAACTGAATGTTTCCCCCAAGTCAAGGAACAAGGCTCTGGAGATCCTAATAAGTACAATAAGGCAAGAATAAGAAATAAATCCTGTAGGCTGGAAATAAAGAAATGCAACATGAATGCCTCCTTAAAAAGTTCCAAAAAAGTCTGCCCATAACAACTGTTGGCTTTTGTGTAAATGAATTGGAAGTTTCATATACTGTTGGTAGAATGTTAAATTTTGTAAATAGTTGTTTCTTAAAACGTTAAACATACACTCCTGTCCTAAGTATTACTCCAGCAAAAAGAAACAGGTACATCCACACAAAGACTTGTACTCACATATTTCTGTCAGCTTTATTTGTAATAGTCATACACTGGAAGCAACCTGAAGGTCTATTAACCAGTGAGTAGACAACAAATTTTGGTATATCTGTGCAATGGAATACTACTCAGCAATAAAACAAATGAACTAATGGTACGCTTAACAACCTGTGTGAATCTCAAAATCATGCTGAGTAAAAGAAGATAGATGAAAAGTAATACACACGGTATAATTCCATTTATATACATTTCAGAAACTTCAAACTAATCTATAGTGATAACGGAAAGCAGATCAGTGTTTTCCTGGATATAGGAATGCAGGAGGGACTGAATAACAATAGGCCATGAGGAAAATGTGGGGGTAACAGCAATATACATTATCTAGATTGTAGTGAGAATTTCATGGGTGTATACATGTCAAAAGTGGACAAATTATATATTTCAAACCATATTTCAAATGGCATGTTAATGATATAATAAGTTGGAAAAAATTTAAAAGTGCACATTTTTATATAACTTAAAGGTTACTGAAAAAATATGATAAAGAAAGCCAACAAGTGCCTTTGGAGCCCATGTTTGAGAATTTATACAGAAAAACAAATAGCACTACCCCTTAAGAACATATGTTCAAGAACAACTATCACAATATTGCTGAAACAAAATATTGAAGCAAAAACTGAAAATATGCCTCATTGGGGAACAGATCAGTAAATCATCAAGAACAATTATAGGTTGACTGTCCCTTATCCAAAAGGCTTGAAATCAGAAGTGTGTCCGATTCCAGAATTTTTTTTCAGATTTTGGAATATTTGCATATATATAATGAGTTATCTTGGGAATAGGACCCTAATCTAAGTACAACATTTACTTATGTTTCATATACACCTTATACACATAGTCTGAAGGTAATTTCATTCAATGACTTATAATTTTGTTCCTAAAATAAAGTTGTGTAAGTACTTGTGTGTGGAATTTTCTGCTTGTGGTGTCATGCCAGTGCTCAAAAAGTCTTGGATTTTGGGTCATTTTGGATTTTGGACTTTTGGGTTAGGAATGTCCAGCCTATATGTAGCCATTAAAAGGATGAATTTAATGAGTGTACTTCAACTGGGAAGATGTTTTTGCTATATGCTTAAGTGAATAACACAAATGCAAATTCCTGTGCCTACCATTATGGGATGATATTAGGTGGACAGACTAATGGACGAATGGACAGATGGATGTATTGTGAGCCCAGAGATGTGTGAATGGACCTCTCCTGCACATGCAGTTCTCTGTATGAGCAAGAGATGGGTGAGGATGGCCACACATTCAAAGTGGGCACTGGTTACTAAAGAAGGCTGGGTTTGAATAGCTTTGGAGAAAGATTGTTCACATATTCCTATAAAAATGAGTGTTTTTCTCTTCTGATTTAAAACAAAGGAAAAAGGAAAAGCATCAAAAGGAAATAAGGACAAGTTTCAACTTGCTTTGAAATTCATCCGAAACATACAGTGGCTTGCAGGTTAGAAGGGACTAGAGAGACAAAGCTGTGACATCATGTAATCAAGATCTGATGTCACCTTATCAAGATTCCACCTACCCTAAAAAGTGGCAGGGTTTGAGGATAGCTCCTAAGCCCTCACTTTCTCTGTCCACAGGGAGATTTGTATGAGTGATGGGATGCAGGGCCTTCTGACCCCATCCCAACTCCAAATCACAGTGGACTCTCGATAGCTCCCTTGGGCTCACTGCTGGCAGGGGCTGGATGGGAAGATGTAGAGCTCCTGGCTCTTGCTCTGGAGACTTGCCCAGAATATATTCTCTAGGATTCACTGAGAGGCCAGCTGCCATCTGCTTTCATCTTCACCTGAGAGTCAGGACACCTCTGGCTCCTGGAGAGTTTGGAGAGATTTAGAGACAGAACTTGCCCTCACACCTACCTTGGTGTACCCACAGGATGAGTGTTACCTCTCAGTCCAGGCACTGTCTACCTTGAGAACACCAAGGACTTGCAACAGACTTCAGTTGTTTGTTTGTTTCGTGTCTTTCTTGAGGCTCTGGGCCACCCACACAAATGAAGATCCAGTAACAGCTCCAGGAATCCTAGCCTGAGACTACATCTTAATAAAGATCCAGGGATCCTTTCCCCAAAGAGAGCTTCATTCCTGCTTACCTTCACCCCCAGCCCTTCCAGAGAAGTGCCCTTAGAGGACACTGAACTGCATGCTCAGAGTCGTGATTTCCCAAGCAGAGACAGAGTAGAGGGCTCAGCCTTCCCAGAGCGGACTAAGGAAATGCAACACATGCATTCATAAGGAGATGTCCGCGGCATCCCATGCCTGCCTTATTCTTAGAGTAAATCAGGCTCATTTCTATTGGCTGCAAAAGGTGGAGTGATGTGACCATATGTCACTTGGGCATTACGCAAATCCTAATGAGCTAAAAATATGTTTCTTTTAGCTAATTGACCTCTTTGGCCTTCATAAACCACTTGGTAAACATCCTCAGACAATGATTTCTAGAGAGTGAACTGTGGCTCTTGACTGTGCAGGGAACCCCCTCCCACCCCCCCGCCCCATCCCTAAGACCACCTTGCCTGTCTGCCTACTAAGGTGCACAGGGGATTCTTCTTGCTGCTGACTCAGCCCAGGACTTGTGGCTGGGGCCAGCTTGGGGAGGCTCTCCCAGCACTCTGTTCTGGCTTTGCAACTGCAGTCTGAGCCATAGTTGTCTCTTTTGTTAAATGAGGAAAATGCCCATCCCTAGAGGGTTTCAGAGACAAAATAGTTCTAGGTTCTGAATTCATAGGTATTCTTCGGCATCTACAGCAAGCCAGTCACAAGTAGGACCCACGTCACTTCTATGAGAAGGAGCAGGAGCTGGGAGCCCCAGCGTCCAGTCATCCACCTTGGGCTGGCTCGTGTGGTGTGCTCCATGCATGTGAGGGGAATGATCTGGATTCTGTGTGAGGCCTGGGACCACAGAGACTCAAGTCCTCCTACAACTCAGTTCTCTCTACAGACAGCAGGGGTCTCCTTAGCTGAAAGAATGACACTCTTCTGAGATGGAAACACTGGTTCCATGATGTCTGGAAAGCGGCCACCCCTCTACTCCACACCCTACATGGAGGTCCAGACATCATTTCCAGCATTGGAAAATTGTGGGGGGACCATCCTGGAGGCATTAGTAGGACATGGACACAAATCTCAAGCCCCAAGGCTGAAGGCAGCCTCAATCTCTGCATTGTCTGAGCCCACTGTGGCCCGAAGGGATCCTTCTTGCTGCCCCTCCTCCAACCACCCTCACTTAAAATGGTAGACTTCAATTAGCTACCAGACTCCCCGATCTGTTTCCTTAGCTATGAAAAAGAGTTAATATCTTAATGCAGAGAGAAAATTTACAAGTGATGGAGTGCTTCCTACTTGTAGCCACTGGGAAGTGCTTTACATATATTTTCTCATTTAGTCTACACAGTAAGTGAGATACTTCCCTAAGGCCACCAAAGAGACAGTTGGCAGAACCAGGGCTCCAAGGAGGTCTACCTAATTCCAGAGCCACTGATCCCCCAGTGTAGTGGGAAATGCTATGGATTTGCGGGTTAATAATTCAATATTGCAAAGATCTGGTGAAAACTCTCAGCTTGTAAAGCCCAGAACACAGTGCCTGGCATGTGGCAGGAACTCAAAATAAATGGCATTTATTAATGTTGTGATATGCAGGGGCGGCACAGCAAGATGAAATGCAGCATACCTCCTGGGTCAAACCGCCCTGACTGCTTCTCCCCTGTCCCCAGGGCCGACGTACTTGAATTAGACAGGATTAAAGGCTTACTGGAGCTAGAAGCCTTACCCCAACTCCGGAGTTTAGCCCCAGACCTTCTGTCCACCAGCTGAGAAGGACAAAGACGGAAGGCAGTGCACGGAGCAGGGCAGTGGTCTTGCAAACAGTCAAGGGGGCTTTTGTGCAAGAATCAGGCCTCCCCCTGGATCCCCATGATGAGAGAATGGGTCCTGCTCTTGTCCACGCTGCTCTGTGGCCTAGCTGGCCCCACACACCTGTTCCAGCCCAGCCTGGTGCTGGATATGGCCAAGGTCCTCTTGGATAACTACTGCTTCCCAGAAAACCTGCTGGGGATGCAGGAAGCCATCGAGCAAGCCATCAAGAGCCGTGAGATTCTGGGTATCACAGACCCTCAGACGCTGGCCAGTGTGCTCACCACTGGGGTGCAGAACTCCTTGAACGACCCTCGCCTGATCATCTCCTACGAGCCCAGCACCCTTGAGCCTCCCCAGCAAGCCCCAGATCTCACCAGTCTTACAGAAGAGGAACTGCTCGCCTGGCTGCAAAACGGTCTCCACCAGGAGGTTCTGGAGGGCAACGTGGGCTACCTGCGGGTGGATGACATCCCAGGCCAGGAACTGCTAAGAAAGCTGGGACCATTCCTGGTGGCCCACGTCTGGGAGAAACTCCTGGGCACCTCCGCCTTGGTGCTGGATCTTCGGCACTGCA